>VUQR01022738.1:15402-44555 GCA_015108515.1 Hemichromis elongatus | reverse complement strand
GCAACCCCCCCCCCCCCCAAAAAAAAGTACAGTTCAAACATGATTTCAAAGTGAGCCTAACATGAAATCTTTTAGTGTTAATAAAGTGTTCTAAAATCACCGTTTCCTTATAAAGGCATAGTAAGACTTACTTGAGAAGTCGGGTCTATAGAGCTCCACTGTCTCTTTGTCTGTTTATTACAGTTTAATTATGGTTTGCAAAATAACCCAGTGTAAATGAAGGAAATACCTGCTGAAACTCAACTTCTTCTTTAAACAAACAATGCTAAGTGTCAAAGTGTCAGTACAATGTAAGTCTTTATTGTCTGGTTAAAAGATAACCAAAAAGTTAAAGATTAACTATTGCACTTCCAGTAACATGTAATCAAGGTTTGGGTGTGGATGTGTGTGGGACTGCAAACTGCTAGTGTACAGTTTTTTTTTATTTTATTAACAGTGGGATGTTACAACATCTTTGTGTTAAACATTGTTTTCTAAATCAATGCTGTAGACAGTTTTAATACAAATTGCTACTCAGTTAATGATGAAATTTAATTTAAAAACTATATTGGTGTTAATTATAACTAAATTACTTTGCACACTTATCTGGAGCAGCCAGCAAAGCATAGAGCTCTTCATTTATAAGAGCATAAAATTGTACTTGCCTCAGTGGCCTTGCCGCTGGAGATTGGCAGGTCATCCCCTTCGTCCCCAGAATATGCTTCCTCCACGGAAGATGTGCTGCTGGGCCCCATGGACTACGGCCTGGCCACCTGATGCTCGCCCTCTGGCACCCTCCCCGGGTCTGGTTGGCCCAAGGTGGGGCAAGGTAACCCTATCCCGGGCAGGGTAAACTGTTGCCTGGATGGTCTTTTCATAGGGGTCTTTTGAATCGCTCTTTGTCTGGTCCCTCACCCAGGACCAATTTGCCATGGGAGATCCTACCAGAGGGCAAAAGCCCCCAGACAACATAACCCCTTAGATCTCTGGGACACCCTGTGATAAGGTAGCGATTCATCCGCAAGACCGAATGCTGTACCTGTCTGCTGTGGTGAAGACCGGTTCATTCCGATTGTATCTCACATGCATCAAACCAACCACACAGAATATAATGTACATTTTATTTACTTACTTTTTGTTTTTCTTTTATACTCTTAAAGACATATTTTGTAAACTCACCTCTCTTCTATTAAACCACCTACCTTCTGCTCCTTCATCTTCACTAAATGCACGCCATCATTAGAAGTAAAGGTGGTCTAATTAATTTTCATACTTTTGATTTTTAGCCAGGTGGTGTGGTAAAACTGATTTAATAGACCTAATAATAAACAAGGAATAAATCTTCTCCAAAGAATATAATCGATGCTTATCATAAAAAGACAGACATAGAGTCGCTTACACTTTAGAGCCCGATCTGAGGAATCTTCTCAGCTGGACAGTTTGTCAGTAGGTATATGCTGTGTTTTAGACCATTTTGGACCGGTTTTAAGTCCCTTTTTTCATTGTTTACATCATCATTGTCTATATTTCAAAATTAAAGGGATTTGGCAAAACAGAAAAATATATAAAACAACAGTTACATCCATAAATTTTCATCCACTTGTCTGTGCTGTAGCTTCTCTCAACTGCCACAGGGTGAAACACTGTAACCACTGTGGCACCGTGCAGCCAACACTTAGATGCAAGTGTACAGAAAGGTATCAAAGGCGCAGACAGAAAAGCGAACAGATGGACAGATTCAGAAACAGTTGAACAGCTCCATCTAGGGTTCATGGTAAGGCCACTGCATCAACTCTGTGACCACATCAGCCTCCCACAAATATATCAGTTAGACCTGCCAGGCCCGTGAGTAGGATACACTCTGGACAGGTCGCCAGCCTGCTGCAGGGCTAACACAGAGAGACACACAACTGTTTGCACTCAGATTCAAACCTGTGGGTAATTTAGAAACACCAATTAACCTGATCGCAATTAATAATTTGTATTTATTGGGATTTTATATTCCCCCCCAAGTTGGGATACAAAAAGGGAATCATGATTTATAGACAAAACATAACAAAAACAACCTTCACAGCATCTGAGGTTTCGGCTTGTATTGCTCAGTTTGCATCCTGTGGTTATTAAACACCCATTCCGGGTTATGAGGAATGTTGTTCAGACATATCAGTCACATTACTGTGATGAAACTAAAGTGCTCATCAATACCGACACCACACAAATGTGGTGAGGGCACTCTTTTAAAGTGAGTCTATCCTTCCTCCCTCTCTTCTCATCCAGGCTAATAGTCTGTTTTTTGTCCACGTACGTGTCCAGTTTCTCTTCCTCGGCCCTTTACTCCATTTGTGCTTCTTGTGGCATCTATAACAGGACACAGCGACTGGATTTGTTGTGTAGAGGCTCCAGCACCATCCGGATGGCCTCTTCAAACACATTCTGAACTCCTTTCTGAGAACAAGAGAGAAAAACACACTTAGAAATAAAGGAAACACCATAAACAAAATGGAAAGAGAGAATCTTTCTTCAGATGTCTGTGAAGGTTCTCAGTCATCAGGGTGATCGTAGTCTTAGGAGCTTGGAAAGAAACGCGTCTGGACTTCTTACAGTTGCTTGAAGACATTTCACCTCTCATCCAAGAAGCTTCTTAGGTTCTAGCATAAAATGGTGGAGAGTCCCAGATTTAAACACTATGGGAGTGTCCCCGTGTCCCCCTAATGGTGCATTCACACCGAACGCGGTAGAAGCGGCAAAAAACGCAAAATCGCCCCTAGCTCATCGCTTGTACATTTGCGTGTCCAACACGAACATACCGCGTGGCAAAATATGCAATTTTACCGCGCGGAATGTGGGAGGAAGTAGGACCAGACGGTATGTAGCAGGATGGCAGCTGTCGGATGGCTCCTGATTGGTTGTCGTGGCGCGATTTGCCGCTCGAGTTGAGATTTTTCCAACTCGTGATCGTGCATCTCCATTGACTTTACATGTAAACCTGCCGCTTTTGCAGCTTCTACCGCGTTCGGTGTGAATGTACCGTAAAGCACAGAGTTGTGTTTTTGAGCAAAGTAGCCCCACCCACTTCTGTTTCCAGAAGAAGAGAAACCCCACCCACTTCTTTCTTCTGAAAGTTGACTTACCAGAAGAGGATTTAAAACCACCTGGTCTGAGACAGAGGATGAGCTGAGGGGCAGAAAAAAAAGCCCACTAAGATAAATCAGGATTATTTTGCATTGTAAATCATGCACGGCTACTCTGGGAGAGTAAAAAAAATAAAAACATGGAGCCAGAAATTAGCAGAATAGGTCCCCTTTAATAGATGAGGGTGTTTTTTATTTTGTTTTTATAACATTGTAAAGACATATTAAAAGACCAAAACCAACAATTTGTTATATCCTGAGGATTAACCCAACAGACCGCACTATACACATTCATGTTAACATTCAATCAAAAAGGAAAGCTTCTCATATTTGGACAAGCAACACTTCACACTTTTTGATAAAGTACCCTCAGATAAATGAAGACCGTGTACTTTAATAGCAACGTGAACTGCACAGTCACAACTGTCCTGCACACATTTTTATCACTGATACCTAATCTAGAGTAAACAGGGGTGTGAAACGCTTTAATGCTGTTCAGTGTCAGTGAAACCAACTGAAAGCTGCACAGCAGAGTGCCGTGACACTTTCAGGGGTGTGCATACTTTTAAACATGAGTGGTGCTAAAAAAAAAATGGCTGTAGCTCTGAATTTGAGTTTTGTGGTGACCTGCAGAGGGTGTACCGTACTCTGATAAGTGATTAAAAACATAAATGGATGGATGAAAACTTGCAACAGCAAAAATGTTGTTTAATGCATTATTGGTTCGAGCACACAGCTGTTTTATGAGTCGGTTAGCTGTAGTTCAGCTGTATTGAAAAACTCTGAAAACCTCCATTCATTCATCTATTCTCCTTTACTTATTCACTGGAAAATATCAGAGCAGAGGCAGGAAGTGAGGCCTTTTCTACAGCATGTGACTTTTTAGAATTTTTAAAATGCATGTGCAGTTACTCCGTTTACATGATGTGCAGTGCCTGACATGGTGTTCATGTGTCCTGTCATAACATTTTAAGGTTAGACTTTTGTTGGTGTTGGGTGTGCTCCAAAAACACTCCCGAAAAGCTGCACCTGTTGGTCAGTGCTCACACTGATAAACACACAGTTCCAAATATTAAAGCCTCTGCCTTATTACATTTAAGTTCAATGCATCTCCTACGCAGTCTGGTGTTTGATAACGACTGATTACTTTCTGCAACATCACATGCCGGCATTGCCAACCTGGAGAACAGCCATAGTGATTATGTTCAGCTGGTTTCAAAGCGAATTACCACAAGCAGTCTGACTGCCCTTCACTTTAATTTAAACTCAAAATGTAAATTTTTTTTTAAAACAAACCACAAATATACTGTACAAGTCCATTTTTGTTCTTAGAAAAAGACAAATCACTGCTGACTTTTTAAAATACTTTTTTTTTTTTAAGGTGGGAGTAAGTATATGTTGGGGTCTATTTTCAGCTGCGGAGGAATACAATACTGGTAATAAAAGAACATGTGAAACAGCTGTATCAGGCTTGTAGCATGGCTTTATTGTTGCTTTTGGTCTTTTTAGTGGATCGGTTAATTGTAGGAATGATTACGGTTAAAATGAAAAGGAAAGCAGACTGATAACCCTGTGAGGTCATCGTCGATGGCGAGAGATGACCCGATCCTGCGTTTCAGGAATAAATAGGAGTTTTATGTTTAGAGGTGCTTAGATCTCTGAGGGAATTTTAAAAAGGTTCAATAAAGGATATATTACTTTATTATTTTTACATCTTTAAAGAAGAATCATAAATTTTCTGCCCACTTTGCTGAGCTGTTTGTTTCACTTAACACGGACCTAGAAAACTGACTGTTGCCTGCACTTCATTGTCATATATATCAAATTAACATGTACTGTAATAGCAGTGAATTAACCATGTTTGTCTTTTTCACCTGCTTGCTCAATGCAACAGTGCCTTTTTACATAGATGCCGTGTTTCTTAAAAATGACCCACACTGATAATTTTCACGTGCTTTGAGAAACAAAGAAGCAGACGATTCAGTGTTTCACGTCAGAGGTTTGAAACCCTTCTTAGAAGGAATATTTCAAAGGCGCTGATCACAGCTCACACTACAAGTACAAGCTATTATAACAGAGTATTCAATACACTTTTCAGGTATAAACTGTACTGCAGTAAACAAAGATGTAAGCACCAACAGAGGATTTATTAGTAATTTTTAGATGCTTGTCTTGCTTTAAGTCAGATATCTTTATTATAAATTCTTTATTTATATATAATGATTCGGGAAAATAAATGTTTGAATATCAGAGATGTCTCTTGTGATTTTTAAAAAAAATTTATTTATTAATATGTGCCCTGGTTATTGTTGGAGAATAAAACACAGCCTCTGAGACTGAGAACTAATATTCTTCATTTTGTTGACTAGTACACATAATATTGGCGTGGATTTAGTTGAACTATACTGAAAAACTGCCATTAAGATTAAAGTTTGTGAGGGATTTAATCCAGATGTCCTGAAGCCCAGCAGATGTTGGTAAGTGCCCAATAAATTAGTGGAACAACTCAACGATCGATCTTACTAAAAAAAGAGAGAATCTGATAAATAATAAATAAAACTAATAAAATGATTTAAAAAATGGATAAGAGACACTTGGGAGAAACTTTGAGCTTCTCTGTCCCCATCATCAGACCAGAGATGTTAAGAAATCTTCAGTATCCACTGACATTTCTACCAATCAGTGACACTGTGTGTCTACACTAATGCCCTTCATAGGGTCCTTAGGGCTCCACAGCATATGATCCCTGCTGAACTTGGTCCTTTTTCTATGTGCAAGAAGAATTAAATGCCATGCTGAGGGGAAAGTAAAACTAAATTACACATGTTCTCTCCCAAAATTGTTCTCATAACTGCTTAATGTTTAAAAACCAGAACAAAATGTTTTTTAAAAAAAATCAATCTCAATCAATATTTTTAAATGTAAGCCTATATACTCTATTTATTTTTTCTTACAGTATAAAAGGGTTGACAGTCATTTTACATTTTATCATAGGAATTAATATATTCTTATATTATTCTTATGAAAAAAATTATATATTTTTTTAATATTTCCAAAAAATATTTGCAAATGGAGTGACTAGTGGCTGTGGAAGGCAGGCAATATGGGAAGAAAATGACATACAAGTGTCCCCTGTTATGCTTTAAAGGAGTTTTTGCCAAATTGGTGTCACAGTGTCGTGATGCCTTTTTAAAAACAAAAAGGTGAAAACTTTGCTTTCAAGTATTTGCACAGCCAATGAAACAAACTGCCGTGACTTTATTGTGAAAGGGAGGAAGTGTTTTCCAACAACATAAGCAACGACGCAAACTGTTGCCATCTTGTGGCCAATGAATTAAATGAGCCGTTTTCTTGGTGTAAAACTTTCTACAGCTGTCGCACAAACGTTGATTCGTGGTATAAAAACGATAGTTGACCAGACATGAAGGCAAAGTTTGATATTCTGGGTGATATTGCTCTTATTTCACGTCCTCGGAGCCGCGCAGGCGTCAGCTAAATGAAAGTGAAAGTAAAGTGAAGCGGCTGGGTGCTGCAGACACTTAAGCTAGCTGTGCTCTGTGGAAGAGAAAGAAATAAGGTAGGTAGTCTAAGTTAGTCCCGATAAACTCAATTTTAAATACATTTTAATGCGTCTCAGGTGTATACACAGGTAAATGTGAAACGGCTGGGAGGAGAGCAGGTAACGTAAAAGGCCTATTACTGAAGTTACTAACTCAATTTAGTAAGCTACAATGACGACCAGCAGCTGCAGATCTAATTTATGCTCTAGAGTTGCATTAAATACCTGCAAAGATTTGTTAATATAACTGTAACAGGTTATAGTGTTAACGTTATGCTCATGTTTTCCATAAGCGTGATGTAGACAGTTTGAAAAACGGCACCCGCAGATCTCGACTACTGTTAACATAGTATAACATTTCATATTACTTTACCTTTTTATTTATTTAAATTTTTTAGTTTCAGTTTATGCTAGTTTCACTTTGTTTTCAGATTTGATCCTTCCATTTTGGAACAGGAAAGGTTTAGTTTCAGTTCAGTTTTACTTTTTATTTTCTCTGATATTTTTAACGACTTTTGTTTATTATGATGTTACAAACCCACTTAAACGAACGTTGGGCCGCAGTAACACAGGTCCTAAGATAACCCAAATCCTTCTGGCACGCACAAACTCATGCATACACACCTTAAACTTGAACAAATTATGTACCAACGAAATACTACATCTTAAAATATAATTACATGGATAGATGTGAATTTAAACAGACACCTATGAGATCTAGTTTTCAGCTTCTGTAAAGTTCCCAGAGGTGCACAAACCTCCTCTTTTTTCCTTTAACAGTGTGTGTCACGCTTTCCTGACTGATACATGACCACTGATACTGAATGTTGACTTGTGGAGAATGTTGCAAGTTGCAGTTTTTCTGTTAGTTTAGTTTTAGTTAACTGTAACAGCTTCAGCCCTGACAAATACTTTTCATATTACAATAATTAATTAAAAAAAAAAAAGTAAATAAGAAGATGAAACAAATCAATCAACTACCAGAAACTGAATGAAACTAAACTAAACCAGATTGAAATGAATGAAGAAAATATCTATTTAGTGTTTAAGTTTCTTTTTTCATCTTCTTGTAGAAGAAATAAAGCTAAAGCAGCATTTACACAGGGACCAATTTACTCATCACACATTGCTTTGCAGATGATGGTTGGCCACTAGTGGACAGTCCAGGCTCCAGTTGCCTAGGTAACCATCTAGTATTTACTCCCAGGTCATATGTCTGTCCAGGTCTTTTCTGAGTATCTGTAATACTTGCTGTTGTAGGATCAGATTGAGCCTCCTGCGTTTTCACCGCCCCCTGAGGGTAAAATGACGGACGAGGCAGCCTCCGGATTATTCGTGGTTCTTTTCGATGCAGTTCTTGGCTTATCTCTGTGGACCGGGCTGCTGCTGCTCGACTGCTCCAGCTGTGGTGGACTGGAAGGCGTGTGGGCCTTTGGAGTTGTAAAATGGATTTTTCTCCACGTCTTCACCTCTGTGCTGACTGATGGAAAGCCCCAGGCTGTCCTCCGCAGGTTGGTGGCGCTCCTTTGCCTTCTTCCTCCCGCGTTTGAAAGTGGACGCTTCCTTAAAGCATCTCCATCCGAGCCTTACTCGGGTCCATCTCCCAACCTCAGCATGCTCCTCTTGGGCCCGATGGCCTCATCTCTGGCCTGTTTAATTTGGGAAAAGGGCCTCTGTGGGGATGGAAAAATGAAAAAGGACAGCATCAAACTGGATACCAGGGGGCTGCTTATGAGGACATTAAAATATTTCAGACCAGACACTCTCTACCTGATCGCAGCTTTTGGTTTCCTCATCCTAGGAGTCATCTGTAAGTATAAAACATTGCCATTTTTTAGTGTGTTAGATAACAAACTAACATAATATAAATTGTCAATTGTAGTTATAAATAACCGATTTTGGTTAAAAACCTCATACATTTCTAAGAGACTGGACTTGGTGTTCTGTGTGCATCAGAGTGGAAACAGCAGCTGCAGAAGTTGGAAAGCAGGTTTGTGTATATATCAGGAGTCCTTGAGTGTATGCATTTCTTCTTCCTGGAATCCAAATCCAGCTAAACCTGAAAGGACACTGATAGGTCCTGCTTGTTACTTTACTCTGAGAAGTAAACACAGCTTCCCTTTTACTCTGTTTAAAGTTTTTAAGGTTTGAGTTTTTTTCTAATCAGCTGGAAGAGCGTCTCCAAATCCTCTCCGATACACAATATATAACTTAAAATTAGACTGTGAGAGATTTTCTCCTATCATTGTCCGCTGATAGAGTAAAACCATTGATTCCTGCTGCTGAGCCTGTGTTCTGAGATGGCAGAATTAGCCATGTTGGGATATTTGTGCAGCACGATGGCGCCGTGGTTAGCACAGCAAGAAGGTCCTGAGTTCAATTCCCCTATCAGGCTGGGGTCTTTCTGTGTGGAGTTTGCATGTTCTCCCCGTGTTTGCGTGGGTTCTCTCCGGTTACTTCGGCTTCCTCCCACAGTCCAAAGACATGTAGTTAGTGGGGATAGGTTAATTGATCAATCCAAATTGCCCGTAGGTGTGAATGTGAGTGGTTGTTTGTGTCTCTATGTGCGACAGACTGGCGACCTGTCCAGGGTGTACCCCGCCTCTCACCCCATGACAGCTGGGATAGGCTCCAGTGACCCTGAAAAGGATAAGCGGAAGCGAATGGATGGTGGGAATATTTGTTCCAAATACCAACACAGATTTGAACCATTCGTTTATCGCATTATGTCCTCAGAAGGGCAAATCAATACGAGAGATGAGTTACATCAACATAAGCATGTTTTATAAGATCCACGTGCAGGTTTGGGCAAAAACCTTTAAAAAAAAAAAGGCTGGGCAAGATGATTTCACCAGGGCAGCACAACAAAACCAAGAAGCTAAAATAAAAGTCATCTGTTTGCAGATAAATGGATAGGTCTCTTTTCGGTGCCTGCAGCATGTCCCGGCACCTGTACACTGACACCTGCTCATCCAAGATTAGTCACTTCTGCTAAGGAACCTCTACAAAGAGGGGGCTGGTTTAAAAATGCACAAGTCCATCTTTTTTATACAGTCTATGATTAACACTCATAACATAGTTGGTATCAAATATGATTTCCACCACACACTACATGTCCGTATATACTCACTACGGTTTTTTAAAAAGTTTGCCGACTGTGTTCATGTTTACCTTTATCCCTGTCATTCATCTTTCCTCACAGGTGATACTTTTATCCCGTTGTATCAGGGGAAGGTCATTGATATGCTGAGCGGTAAAGTACTTGAAGCGGGCTTTGGTTATGCAGTCGGTGAGCTGGTTCTAATTTCTCTCGGAAGGTGATGAAATAAAACCACTCCCATCGTTTCTTTGTCTCTCAGATATTCGTAGGAATCACATTTATTTACTTGGCATCTCTCTGATTCTTTCCATCTTGACAGCGCGCTCTTCTCTGGCATGAGAGGTGGTATATTTATGTGCACCTTGGCCAGACTGAACAAGAGGCTGAAGCATCTGCTGTTTCACACCCTCCTGAAGCAGGAAGTGCAGTTCTTTGAGGAGAACAACCCCGGTGAGAGGAGCATGACATGTCTGTTAAGATATTTAAGGACTGCATGAATTTGCAGGGTCAACAAAGACAAAGGTCCCCCTTATGAAAATATTAACACTGGTTTAACCCTCGGAGCATCATCATAAAATGCAATTAACCTGACAAACTAGTGTCTAAAATGCCTCATAATCTAAAACAAACATTGAAGCTGTGCAGATTTAAGCAGTTACTGAACTCCGTCCTCTTCTCCGTTTCACCATCCAGGTCGTCTTTCCTCCCGCCTGCACTCTGACGTGGACAGGATGGGCCGCACGGTAGCGCTGAATGCTAACGCCGTGGTTCGCAGCACAGTGAAAACCTTCCTCATGTTGGGAGTAATGTTACGCCTGTCCTGGGAGCTCACTGTGCTCACGTGCATAGAGATGCCACTCTTAGCTGTAGTGCAAAACAAATACAGCACCTTGTATAAGGTAAGTGTAAAAATGAAGAAAACACAGCCAGACTTTTCTTTCTCTTTTTTTTAAGACAGGAAGAAAAATGTTTGTTTGCAGCTGGAAAGAATCAAAGATATTAAAAGTGCGAGTCACAAAAGGTGAATTGTGACTGTTGTGAAGTTTATCGTTCCTGATTTGTTGTCCGACAGGTGCTGAAAGAGCAGATTCAGGACTGCCAAGCTCAGAACGCAGACCTGGCTTCCCAGACGGTCAGCGGGATTCGAACCGTCCGCAGCTTCAAGGCCGAGAAAGACGAAATCAGGAGATATCAGGATGCTCTGGAGCAGATGCGCGTAATCAAGAGACGTTCAGGAATCTACAGTTCAGTCTTTCTCCTCGTGCGGAGGGTAGGGCGACAGTCATCTTACAAGCAAGGGAACATGTTTCATTCACAAACTTCACACCTACAGAGCAAACAGAGCATGTTTCAACTCTAACTCCATATGTGTGAATATTTAAGCACCAAGGAGAAACTGGTTTCCCAAAGCGTTTTAATATTTCCCCAGTATTTTATATGCGCTGACATGATAATCGTTTCTGTTTTGTTGGTTTTTAAGCTCCTTTGTAAGTAACTCTCCTCTCCAAACTCTCTCTCCATTTAGCTGGTGTCTCTGGGGATAAAGATACTGATGCTGTTACAGGCCCGCACCCTCATCTCGTCCGGAAAGCTCAGCATCGGCAGTCTCGTGTCCTTCTTCTTGTATCAGAAGCCCATGTCAGTCAATTTAAAGGTAATCCGAATCATTCTGGGTGTTTATTTACATGGAATGCCTGTTGTTGATATTGGGTTAATTATGTTGCAGGAGATTTTGTACTGCTACGGTGAAACAGTGGCCACAGTTGGAGTCATTTCCAAAGTGTTCAGCTACTTGGACAGGACACCCAAGTGTAAGAAGGAGGGAGATTTAGCTCCCGACGATCTGCAGGGAAGAATTGTTTTCCAAAATGTCACCTTTAAGTATCAAGAGAAACCTGCCCTGAAGGTAACAGTCACATAGTGGGACAGTGATGGTTCTATATGTCCTACACTGGAATGGTGTTAATCATTAATTTGTGAGAGTTGGACAGATTTATAAAGGGTGCACTGATGTTTTCTCTCCAGTCGGTGTCGATGGAGCTGCAGCCAGGGAAGATGACGGCGCTGGTGGGTCCCTCCGGCAGTGGAAAGACCACCTGTGTCAGCCTCCTCAAGAGGCTGTACGAGCCCCAGGAGGGGGAGATCCTGCTGGATGGAAAGCCGCTCCACCTTTACAAACACAAATACTTCC
The DNA here is from genome assembly GCA_015108515.1 of Hemichromis elongatus. NCBI lineage: Eukaryota > Metazoa > Chordata > Actinopteri > Cichliformes > Cichlidae > Hemichromis > Hemichromis elongatus. The sequence goes on along the minus strand of VUQR01022738.1, from coordinate 32,595 downwards.
ATCAGAAGGTACAGACGGCTCGGTTGGTTTAAATCATTGCACTAAATCAAATAATATAGGGATACTCCTGGTACATACGACCTCAGTATTTACCGTAATGTGTCTTTAATGGATGCAAACGTGTAATCATATGATAGATATAGATGCAGTTAATGGTGAAAACAGTTGTTCTAATCAAACATCAGCTTCCGGTCACAAACCACATTATGAAACCACATTAATCCCGTCTTCATGCAGGTAACCCTGGTTTCCCAGAATCCCGTGCTGTTCTCTGGCTCCCTGAGATACAACATTGAATACGGCCTGCAGGACTGCGGCATCGAGAAGGTGAAAGAAACCGCAAAAGCCGTCAACGCACACGACTTCATCTCTGAAATGAACAACGAATACGACACAGGTACAGAGCCATCTGTGATGTTGTGTCTTGCCTCAGTCACACAGGACTAGAGACCACTTAGCAACCGGCCGCCACCCACTGGTTACAATGGAAAAATTAACATTATCTGACCAGTTCTGAGTTGTTGCTAAAGCTTCAGCTACACAGTCCTGAAGAGCGGTCAGTGAGCCCCTGGTAACCACTGGCACTGTAAACCTCAAGGAGGTTGCTCGCCTTTTCTGAATAAAATTAGTTTATGGGACAAACATACGGTGCTGCAGCAGATTGCTGCAGTTGCTCATAGGCTGCATGGAAAATGCCGGCTTCTCTGTTCCTTCTTTTACAACTTGTTATTAAGGCACAACTTTTACTTTGAAGACAAATGTTCTCAGTTTACAAGAATGTAGAGTGGTGCAGAAAAGTAATAATAAATAATAGTAATAGTAAACTGAGTATAGATTATTGGTTGGTCCTCCACAGTAGTCCCAGTTTATCATGTGACCCCTTGGGAAAATGAAATCCCATCCCTGAAAAACCATATTGCAGTGAGATTTTTCTCTAAGCCCCTTGTTTTTTTGTTTGTTTTTCATTACATTAGGAAATAAAAATATAGGATAGCTATAGAGGCGCTCTAACAAGGAGAAAATGCACAAGTCAATTAACAAAATCATCAAGTACAGAGGCACATGTGTAAAATAGACCATGATGAGCTGCAGGTAGGTTTATGAAGGTTAATATTAACCTTTCTGACAGATGTGAAGTAATGAAAGTCAGATTTTTCAGTTGTCCAGCTGGTAGCTGGTAGTCAGGTAAAACAGGAGGGATGTTTCAGTTATGATTAACTGTAAAGTTGTGATGGAAAAACCTGGAGCAGGTGCATGTTTTCCAGTCTAACCCTGATCTGTGTTGTTTGTCCTCTCAGATGTAGGAGAAGGTGGGGGTCATCTTGCAGGAGGAGAGAAGCAGTGCATCGCTGTGATCAGAGCTCTGGTTCGAGACCCGAAGGTCATCATTTTGGATGAAGCAACCAGCAAACTGGATGTCGAGGCGCAGAATTCGGTATGTATATAAAAATAAAACTCAGAAACCTCCATCTTCACAGGAGCTCGCTGTCAGGATTGTAACAGGCAGCTATACGACCCTCAGCTTTGCTCACGGTGACCAAACAAGGAAATCCTGCATGCAAGAAGCGTAAATGGGTTTTCTCTGTGTGTGGGTGTGAGTCGAGCAGCCGCTCTTACAAATCTGTTTGATGGCGGTGGTGATGAGAAAGTTTGGGCAGTGGGCCAGTAACACAAAGAGAAGAAGCAAACCTCTCCTGATTTATATTTGGCTGGTCTCCTGTTCTTCTCTGGCGAGTCTGGACCGCTTGCATCGCCATTTTTAGATCTCTTTGATGAAGTGCGCCTGCACTTGTACTTCCGGTATGTGTCAAAATGGAAATCCTTCAAAGTAATTTTACTTTTTTTGGAAGTGGACAAAGTAACGGGGTTGCAAATCCACTAATCCACCAAAAATCAGTTGGCGTTTGCTCCGTAGGTGTGAAGTTTGTGAAGAAATGACAGCGCTCACCGTGCGCGTGGTCAAAATAGGAGTTACAGGAAGTGATGTCAACATAACAGCAGTGCCGAAAGCATCTCTCCCGACCTGCAGGAGAAGCAGTTCTCTATTTGTATGGGCCTGCACTCCTATGGGAGTGCAGAAGCCCCGCCCATCTGGTCATGAGTGGCAGCCAATCAGATGAAGGAGCTAAAATTGTAACTATAAATTAGAATAGAAATAACACAGAAACTTAAAGCAGCAACATCCCCAGTCTTAACATGGAAAACAACAGCCCAATGATATCGCTGCACACCTGAATGAGAGGCAGGTCAAAGGGAAAACTAAAGCTCTTTGGGATTTTTATGGTTATACTAGTTTAATATTATCGTAAAGTTGATGTTTTTAAGACTAATCAGTTAATCCAGAAACACAACCATTACCTGGATCCTCAAAGATGTCCACAAAAGAATTGTGTGTGCGTGCCAGCACTTTGTGTTTGTGAAGTGGCCTCATATTTCTGCGTTCAGGTGCTGAAGGAGATTTTTGCTCCTGGCCGGACGGTGCTGGTCGTGGCTCATCAGCTGAAGACCGTGGAGCGGGCCGATCACATCATCTTCTTGGAGAACGGCGAGGTCGTGGAAGAGGGGACGCACAGCAAGCTGATGGCCAAGAAAGGGCGCTACTATCGTCTGAAGGAGGAGCTGTTCTCTCAGGACAGCCAATGACCTGCTCGTACTTTTCGGCGTAGTTTGAGCTGCGTGTTTCATTGTTTGCCAGATAAATCCGAAGTGATGTTGTTTACCTGTTTGTATCATAAGAAATGTACTGTTCATCATTAGGAAACTGTAAACGTCGACGTCAGACCGACAGAAACAGCTGCAGAAGTGTTACTGTGATGTTTGGTCGGTCAGAGGAGCTGAAAGCGTCCGCCTGATGTCCATCCTCGTTTATTTATCTGGGAGGAAACGTTTACAGTTATAATCATGATCCTTTAGCTACACGAGTAACTTTAGACAGAACAGTTCATAAACAATATAAATAAATATAGAAATTACTGCACTTGGCAGCAGAACAGTCATGAAATAAAGTGACTGAGAGGAAGAGGTGGTCATCTACAATGAAGTGTTTTCTGATTCTGGCGTAAATGTATTTGCTTTAAAAGGATGGAGGGCTCAATGTTGGTGTGCTGCTGGTTCTCTGAATGTCAAGGACTGTTTTTCTCGCTGCCTTTTATGCTCCGTGTGTTAAAGCTTTACTGTGAATCACGTGTGGTTTCCACCATGGATCATGGTCTCTTTTTCCTGAAACTCCAGAAATATTGTTTTTAAAGGGTTTTGTTCACCGATGTACCTTTTTTTAAAAAAAAAAAAAACAAAAAACAAAAACTTCACTTATTAAAATTGTTTTTGAAAAAATAATTAATGGAAATGTTTGAGTCCTGATCCGGTCCAGTTTTTTACTTCAGTCATTTCTCCTCTTTATTAAGACTTCATCATTCGAGGTCAGTTTCATTTAATGTTGAGGCCTGGTGTATGCTAAAGGTCAACTTGGACAGATGTTTTTATATAAAGCAAAGACTGGATTTTGTTCATCATGAGCTCCACAGTGCAGAGGTTAACATTCACCTGGGTTCAAGGTTAGTAGGAGACACAAATCCCTGGGAGGGTTATGGGTCCAGTTAAATGTTATTATCTCCTCCTGCTGCTGCCTCCTCTTCTATCCATGGATGATTACTTAAAAGGCAATTTTCGCCCACAAACATTTACTGGAAGATGGAAAGAAAACAAAGCTAGAGAGACTAAATGAGTGCAATAAGATACCAAAAACCTGGCTGAACAGAAAGAAGTTCAAAAACATCACAAATCAATGGCAACAAAAACAAAAAGACAAGTAAATAAACAAATTAATTTAAAAAACAAATGTATTTATCCAAATTCCCTCCAGGCCTATGAAAGGATATTTTCTCATTATGATGACTTGCAAATATTTCGCTATTCTTGTGCAGATTAACCCTTTTTGCTTCACTTCCCCATGCTCTTGGCAGGCCTTTGTTATTTTACATCTGCTTTCTTGTTTTTTTGTTCATGGGAAGACTTTCACACGTTTCCTGTTTTGCCCAACCCCTCCTTTATGGTTTCATTTAGCCTCATTTGTAAACGCCTTAAAAAATAATCTTAGGTCTCCAAAACATTTCTTTGAAGCTTTGCAAAGTTTTCCTATGTAACACAATTTAATGGGCTTTACGTTGAAATTAGACGATAAACAAAGTAGGATCGATCCAACACCAATACCAGCGTTGCTGTGACACTATCGATATTTGGATCGACCCACCCACTTCTGCAAAGGTTCAAGGTCCGAGTGAGAGGCTGGAAGCGGGTTGCGCCTTTATCAGAAGAGACGTTTCCAGCCTGTTGCTCAGTTCTGTTTTGGAGACGAACTCTCAGCTGAGGATTTGTGTCCCCGGGCGCGGACAGCTACACACAATGTTCCCCACCGTTGCCTTCTGCACTCCGACTCTGCGCAATTGCGCATTTTTCAGACGTTTAAAGCTTTTTCAGAGGCCATGGACTCGCCAACCAGGACTACCTGCAGCCACTCGGTGAGTGCGGTGCGGTGTGGAAAGTAAACTAAGAGAAGGTGTTTTCGCTTTAAAGCACAGCTTCTGGGCGGAGGTCTTGTAATTGGAAGTGAGTAAACGCTCCTAAAAATATCATCGCCAGCAGCAAAGCTAATGCTCTCCGTGGGATGTCAGGCGGCCGCCTTTTCGACCAAGAAACATCCGTTTGCTTCGACTTAGAAGTTGTTTTTCCGCAGAACCGCAGAACTTACTCCGAGGTTTAGTGGTCTCTTGTGTAGCGTTGCGCAGTCTTAGTCTTGGCGCTTTTGTGCACAGACTTTGCACCTAAAACTGTTAAAGTCAGAAGTAAATCCGTAAACTTCACGAATTCCTGTGACCACCGTCGCTCCAGGACTTTGGGAACAGGGATAATTCAACACATAGCTAAGTGTGCAACTACTGCAGTGTGTGCTGGAGCTTTAGATGGAGGGGTTGTGCAGAGAGATCCACAGGGAGGAATGTTTTCCTGTGGCTCAGTGTGCAGCAGTCGTGGAGATCAAAGAAACTGAAGGAAATCCGTTTTCACAATCACGGACATCAACATTATTTCCAAGTATTTCCAGCTTTATTTGAAGTCTTGTGTAGAGATGCAGATCACCGTGTCCACCTCCTGCATCGATGTGATACTTTGAACAGACACAGTAAACAATGATTTTATCAGTGTGCAGAAAGTTGTTTTTCTTTATTTATTTGTAGCAGGATAGAACAGAACAATTGATTTATAGGGTGAATCCAGACGAGTACCGAGGTCTGATCTATGTGCTCTCACAGTTTTGGAAGTCCTCTAGCCTTCATTGGCTAAGGAGGAGGATCGGGTAATGCAGACCGCCTGGGAACCTCCAGCCTGCAGAAACCTGACGGTGTTTAGTATTTCTTCCTCTTTGGGAGTTTTCACCCATGCGCTGCACCCCTGAACCTTCCTGCAAAAGTACAGATAAAGCTGTAGTTTCATAAAAATCAAGTCAAAGGCAATTTAATAAAAAACTTGCCTTGTTGTGATTAGAGAGAAATGTACCTAAAACTCCCCTGCTCTGTTTAACTTGTACAGTTAGCTGTTATGTTAGATCCAGAATGGATTAAAAACTAGCAGATCTCTGCCTTTTGGACTGTGACACATTCAGCTTTGTTATTTTTGGGCCACATTTCAGCTAACCTTTCTACACTTTCTCTCAGAAATCTTCAAATGGTTTAACAAATAAGATTTTCATGTGAAAATGTTTAATATTTTACATAAACCAAATGAGAGAAATCCAAAATGTGGAATTGAAATGGGGAAAACCCCCAAAACAGAACTCCCATCTTCTCGTCTCACGATGCTTCAGACCGATCGATCCCGTCACCCCGTCAGGAAAACCTCACTGCAGCACTAACCACATGCTTCGACACTCATTTGGTTTTGCTTTCATTCTTCTGCCTCAGCTTGTTCCATCTCTGCTTGCAGTAAATTTTGTCTTTTAGTATCTTTATTCCAGCACTTGTAAGCAGACACCGAGCAGGGGTAGGGAAATCCAGGCCCCGAGGGCCGGTTCTCCTGCAGGTTTTAGATCTCACCCTGGGTCAACACACCTGAATGAACTGATTAGTTCATTACCAGACCTCTGGAGAACTCCAAGACATGTTGAGGAGGTCATTTAGCCATTTGAATCAGCTGTGTTGGATCAAAGACGCGTCTAAAACCGGCAGGACACCGGCCCTCGAGGCCTGGAGTTCCCCCAGGGTGAAAAATCCCTCAAGTTTCCTGAAGCTGGCAAAAACAGCTGCTCTGGAGATCTCCAGGATGTGAGGCCCCTGAAAGGGTCTCTGTGTGTCAGCTGGTCTGCTGTAATCTAGTGCCAGTAAATTAGAAACAGAAAGAAGGATGGTTTATGTTGTTGGTGTTTAAAACACAATTGTAAGATTTCATGCAGTTTGTCTTTTACACACATCTTGCAAGAGTTATAAATCCTGCTGTGGTTCCTGGGTCGATCATGAATGGCTCCACAAAGAACATGCACCTATATTTGTGTAAAAGCCGGCGATGAATTACTTTGCATGTTTAAGCGTTTGATTTCAGTCTTGTGTTTATTCCTAGTAGGGTTTTGGGGGTTTCCTGGGAGATTACTGGAGCTCTGGACCCCAGACCACAGTGTGAATTTGTTTGTTTATATTTATTTTTTCCGTCCTTCTGTCAACCTGCATCTGTACAGTTTTTCTCAGCTGTATAGGAAGTTTTTTTTTCATTGGCTGAACTGGGATGTAATGACCCTGAGGTTAACTAACTATAGTATAATGAGCATGCAGGGCTCTGTGGTGACTGGTGAGACGTATAAGCTATTACTCAGTTTTCAGATCATTGACTGAACTCATTTTGTGACTTTGGTGAAGAGGGCAATGAGGGGAGATCTGCTAATCAGTGACAAGCAACAGACAAATAAATGGTCAGATGGTCACGCAACACACCAAAAACCTCTTGGACACTCAGTGCGGCACAATAACTCTTATTCTTTTTTTATTTTAATACTCAAAAGGGATTATTGGCACAACCACGGTCAGTCAGTCCAGCTCAGTCACATCTCTTTAATACTGCTGAGTGTGTGGTTGTCACAAAGAGGGGGACTATCTATATAGGCCACAACTGGCTTTGGTAGTGTGCTCAGACATGTGTATTTCTGCTGTAAAGTTGGAAAGAGGACTTGTGGCTTTTAAGTATTTCATCATTGTTTTCATTTTTCAGCCCTGCAGGTTTCTGCTTGTTCCAGACTAAAAACTGTACGCACACACTTGAACTTTCTGTAGTCGTAGGTTTCAAGTGTGTCTGAGTGTCGGAGCTAATAATGTCAGATGAGACCTAAGAGATTAAATGTTTAACTCATTTCATGGGCCGTTTGGCATGTTTTTATTGGACACCAATTAGTCTTAGAAGTCATCCAGGACTTTGTCTTTAACAAAGGCCTCATCTTATCATGTCCTCTAAATTACCTGCAAAGCTTCCAGTGTCTGAAAATCTTCTTCCTCTTCTTTGCTTCACAGCGGCCTCCACGTGGACGGTCCGCCCGTCGTCCCGACTCTCACCACCAGCTACGTCCATGGCACGTCTTCCACTTCGCTGCTCCACATGACGGTAGCAGAGAGTCTGCAGAGGTCCGTGGAGCGCTGGCCCGACAGAGAGGCCATGGCTTTCCTACAAGACGGAGTACGCAAGACCTTCGCACAGTTCCAACAAGATGTGAGTCCTTTATTTTAAAGTATTTAGAGCAGGTGTGTCAAACTTATTTTAGGTGGTGACTCTCATAAAGACCAGTTTAAGCTCAAGGTTGTTGGGTTAGTAAGCTAATTGCTTAATTATTTAAATGTTTTTTCAATTAAAAAAAAACAAACGTCTGGGCCACTCCAAGTAACAGACATCCCTATTCTACCCGACAACTGGAGGTGCCATTTCCTGTTACACTGTTTTTCTTGTTTATTGAACACGAACAGCACCGTCTTCTGTCTTTCATCACATGTGCTGTTTACTGTGGAAGACCACAGAACCTTGCCAATATCCAATATCTTTTTTCTTTTTTTTTAAATGAGTCAAAAAACTTGATCAGAATATTTGAAATATTGTTGCAAAGAAGAAAATAGAAATCCATTACATTGATAACTTGGGGGGATTTATTGAAAGCTATCCAGAAAAACCGAACCCTCTCCTGATCCATGTTCACTCTTCCCTCAGTGTCCATAAATAAGAGATGAAACGGTGGCTGTCTGAGGAGCACGGAGCACATACGGTTAATGCAGAGATTCGTTTGCTCGGTTAGAGACTGTGCACATTTGCCTTTTTATTTTTCTGCATTTTTTTAACTTCTTTTAATGACTACATCTTTAAATGTAAGCTGGCACATTTGATTACAGAGTAATCGCTTTAAAGTTATACAAGTGATAACAGCAGCTTTAAATGGGCGCTTCACAGAAAACTTTGACTCCTCACAGCCTGAAACGCACTGCCATCCCTGATGCCCTCACCTTTTATTTCATCATGTTTAGTGTCAACATGTGGGTCTAAAGTCACTGGTCAAAGTCACAGCAGCCCTACGCACTGTTTGCATTAACTGCACATAGTACAATCCCAGGATGCCTTTTATGGCATTACCTCCGCTCTACTTGGCAGCTCTGCTATGCCTCCCTTTATGACATAAGAGAGAATGTGGCTTGAGTTTCCGATGTCTTTCTAATACCTGAGTGCTTTATAGCAAAACTAGAAAAGTGTTTTGGGTATAGTTAAGATCTGTCTGTGAAGGTTCTCAGTCATCCAGGTCATCGTAGTCTAAGGAGCTGTAAGGAAAAGGTGTCTGGACTTCTTTAGGTTGCTTGAAGACGTTTCACCTCTCATCCGAGAAGCTTCTTCAGTTCTAGGGTCAAATGGTGGAGAGTCCCATAAAAGGGAGAGTCCCTTTTCCTTACAGCTCCTTAGACTATAGTTAAGATCCTCATGACAAGATGTTAATTGAACTATGAGAAGCATTATCCATCTAAAAAAAAGAAAAATACTTTTTAGAGTATGAAAAGCGAGGCTGGTTCCTGTGTGCTTCAGCCAATCAGGTGTCTGCTGTGGCTCCTTCAGTCGTGCTGACTGTGAAGTCTGCACCTCTGTTGCTGCTATCTGAGGAAATAAGGACAGAACGCGTTTCAGAGCTGAGCTCTGTGCAGCTTCCCCAAAACCTGACTTTACATAAATTACTTTAAAGAGTTGTTTTCTTTATTTATGAGGGGGCAATAAAACTGTAGTTGTCACATGGAAATCTTGCTTTGCTAACGTTGTTGGTGTTTTCTCCGTAGCTTTTCACTGTGACTAGGTTCAGCCATGCTCAACCTCCCCTCACTGCCAGGTGTCATGACAAACAGTATGCAAAATAGGTATCAGCCACAGTTTTATACCATCATCATTTGCCACTGTACGCCTTGGTTTCACAGTCATAATCATAACAGTAACACCAGCAGCCCTATGGTGGAACTCTTTATGTTAGTAGAGGATACCAATTCCCCGACTTCTGTCCTCTACTAAACACAGACACCAATCTTCTCTCCTGACTTTTTTTTGTTTTTGTAATTTTGCCTCTGTACACCATTCATTGAAATATTACATGAAACAATCGAGATGTGACTGAAGTGGAAACTGCCAGATGAGGCCTGCTCCCCCATTATTTCATGACAAATGAAATGGGCAAAAAATGTTGGTTCCAAGACTTAAACTTGCATTTGGTAGAGCTCTGTTATGAAGGCAGATGTATTACTGTCCAAATCTACAATCAAGAGATACCTTTATGAATGCAAAGTACAGAGTGTTTACAACAAGATGCAACCCACTGGTTGAACCCAAGAACAGCAAGACCAGAGTAGATTTTCCCAGAAAATATCAAAAAGAGTCAACACAGCTCTGGAAAAACAGTGTTTGAACAGATTAATCCAAATGGCAAAGGGTCTGTATTTGTCCAAAATCCAAAATAAAGTTGTGCTAGAATAAAAAAGAAAAGTATGGACTGATGCGTGCTCAATCATCCAGGTAAGTAAATCCCAAAAAGTTTGATTCTCTTCACGTGGCGTTTTCAGTGGGAGAAATGTTGCGTCGGTCATCCAAGTGACTCCTTCAGTCTCAGCTGACTGCAGGTTTCTCCAACCTTATAAGCGGTACATTTGCACAATGACTGAAACTAGCACAGTGTATGAAAAATGGCAGACAGCTCTGTTGCTGGCATAATGTAAAGCTCAGTGATCTTTGGACCTGCACAGCATCCCCTGGATGTTTGATGGTCTCACTGCACCTGGACCCGTTTGTGTCTCTGCAGGTGGACCAGGCTGCAGCCGGGCTTCTGGCGCTCGGGATGAAGAAAGGAGACCGGCTCGGCATGTGGGGACCGAACACTTATGAGTGGGTCCTGTTCCAGTTTGCAACAGCCAAAGCTGGGATTATACTGGTGAGTCAAAGCTAGGCACGTCGCAGTATTGAGATTTGGTAAGGTTTAAAACTAAGTAGGGACAGGTGACTTGTTAAAGTCGAGTAGATGCCTTCAGATACCTCACGAACGTCACTCATGAGCTTTTCATGTGCTTCCCAAAGTATGGAAGACTGACTCAAAATTTAGCCAAACTTAAAGTGTGCTAAGGGTATCCTGTTCAGTGGACCTGATAAGCAGGAAACTAGATGGGAACTATATTTTCATGGAAAACCACGTCACTAACATGCAGCTCTACAGTGGACTACCTACGATTTCCAGCTCCATCTGCAAAAATCCCGCTGTGTGAGCCAGACGCCAGGAGGTGGCGTGGTCAGCCATCCCTGACCCTCAAGAAGTTATTGATAAGGTCCCTGGACTGCAGATCAAAGACTTTCTGTCTGCCACGCTTCACAGAGACACCTGGAACTGAAGCGGATAAAGATGAAACTTAGGAAGGAGAAGAAACGAGGTTCACTGTGTTTCTAATGTTTACCTTCCACAGGTGGCTGTGAACCCAGCATACCAGGTGCAGGAGGCGGAGTTTGCTTTGCGGAAGGTGAGCAGTTTGTTTCAGCCTGATAATTTAAAAAAAAAAAAAAGTTTTTTTAATGCTTTGACACATGGACACGTGCATATATGTGACACACAAAGTTTAAATCCTCTGCTCCTTTTTTTTTTTCCTGCAGGTTGGATGCAAAGCTGTAGTGTGCCCTACGCAGTTTAAAACCTTGAATTACTGCGACATGCTGAGGAAGATCTGTCCAGAAATCGAGACGTCCAGCCCAGGAGACATCAAGAGCAGCAGGTACGGATGAAGCTGATTTTCCTGGATGGACATTGCATGGTTTGCTGTTAATCATTTGGTTGGTTCAGTTACTTTAAAATAAACACGATTTCTCCAGAACACGTTGCTGCTGTCTGTTTACCTGACTGATACTCCTTACTTCCAGCTTTGCTGACAAACAGACTTTCAGCAGTTAAACATTAGTCTGACCATCATCTCTCTGGTTATACTGACCCACAGTTTTGTTTGCTTTGCCCCCTTCAGACTCCCTGAACTCCGCTCCGTGATCGTTTTAGACAGTCGACAGCCGGGAATGCTTCACTTTGAGGACGTGATGCAGGCCGGCGGCAGTCAGCACATGCGGCAGCTTCAGGATCTGCAAAAGAAGATCTCGTTCGATGACCCCATAAACATCCAGTTCACTTCAGTAAGTGGTGCACAATCACTGCTGATGAGGGACTAGCATGTTCTCTTCATACTGGATGTGTTATTTAATTATTTTTGGCATGCAAAACATTTTGTTGCCACAAGAAATATTTCAGAGTTCAACAAGAAATCATTATAAGAAGTTAAATATCCTGCTGCAAGTTCATTAAAACTTTGAATGTTAAAAGTTTAAACAGGTGAGCTAAAGATGGAAAACTGTACAGCTGTTATGAAGGGGGAAACTATCCACAAAGAACAAATCGTTTCAGTTAAGAGTCTTATTTCATGTCCAAAGTTTTACGAGTGTGAGGCTTAATGCTCCTGTTCTGGGAAACGCACCAAACCTTCTGGCACTGGCATGTTTTGATGTGCCGTCCTGGAGCTGAACTACCTGTCCAACCTCTCCATGCGTGACACCGACCCTATCCAAAGGCCAAACTACTGAAAACTGTTAGAAAAAATATGGGGGCCACTGGCGTCTTTTCCTCCTTGTGTAAAACCATTCATATTTTACGAGTTTCTCTCATTGTTGAGCCTCTAGGGCGCGTGTTATTACACCAAAATACGATGAAACAGATCAACAATCCGCTAAACAACACAGTGAAACGCCTATAGTCACCATAATAAAGACAGACTCAATCGATCAATATCCATTTGACCTTTTTCTTTCTTTTTTGCTTTTTAGAAGTTATGAATATATCATTTTACAGTCCTAAAATCATCACATAATTTTAATTTATTATAGCTTAAGTGTTATCTGTTAGTAAGATAGCACACAGTCTGATAAGCTTCTGTAAACATGAAGCCAACAGATTAAATACTCCTACTTTATGGTTTTATAAGTGCAGTAATGTGAGAATAATATTTTACCAGGGTACAACTGGAGCTCCAAAGGGTGCCACCTTGTCACATCACAACATCGTCAACAACTCCTACTTTATTGGACGAAGACTGGGATACCACTGGAGAGTAAGTGAATTAATCGGGAATTCACACCATTAAGGACTTTTTAAATAATTTGCAGTTTTATACTTTTTTAAAAAAATTTTTTATATAGGTCTTAATCAAAGTCTGAGTTTTGTTTTATTTCAAAAAGCCACGAAAGGATTCAAACTAGCAAAGAACTGATCATGTTATAAAGTACTATGTTTTTGCTTAAAGTCTTCCCATTTCAAAAGTTTTTTTTTTCTTGTATTTTTGACTCCGTTATTTCCTCGTTTTCCAGCCTCACACTCGTGTCTGCGTGCCAGTGCCTCTGTACCACTGCTTCGGCTCTGTGGGTGGCGGGATCTGCATGGCCGTGCACGGCATCTCCATCATCTTTCCTTCCAGGGGATACGATGGAAAGGCCAACTTAGCAGCTATCGAGAGTGAAAGGTAATGTCAGAAGCTTTCAGCCTAGGATTTAAAAAAATAAATAAATAGGAGACCTCTAAGCCTTCAAGGCTGTGCTGTTGTGCAAGTTAACGGGAAGATATTTGATCTTTAATACGCTTGAACAAAAAGGCCGAGACTATAATCACCTTTAAATCTCGAGCAGTGTTGTACCTTTGGGCTCCAGGATATGATCAAATTAAAGAAATGCAAACTGGTTTCCACACGTCTCACGTTTCCCTGCTTAATAATGAATTTTTTTGTGGTTGTAATCTGAGTGGATCTCTTTACTAACACGGAGGTCTTTTCTTTATCTGGAATAATGACTATCTTGTGTGTCTGTGAAGGTTCTCAGTCATCCAGGTCATCGTAGTCTAAGGAGCTGTAAGGAAAAGGCGTCTGGACTTCTTTAGGTTGCTTGAAGACTCCCACAAGGCTTAAATATGGGACTCTCCACCATTTGACCCTAGAACTGAAGAAGCTTCTCGGATGAGAGGTGAAACGTCTTCAAGCAACCTAAAGAAGTCCAGACGCCTTTTCCTTACAGCTCCTTAGACGACTATCTTGTGTATTTGTGGCATTTCTGCTGATTTAAGAGTTAATGACAAATATAAATGAGCTTTCATTCACCATTTAAAAACTTTGTGTTCATCTGAGTGTTGATGTCAGAAAATCAAATATTGTTTTGCTACAGGAGGCTGGGGAGACTCTCACTCAGATCCTTCATGGATGAGATCAGATATTTCCCAAAAGCACTTCCTGTGGCTTTCTAAAGTGCCCCATTAGGATAACATAAACCAGCAGTGCCATCTAGGTCAAGGGGTGTTTTGTTTGTTTTTTTGTGTGTGTGTGCCAAGAAAATGTCTCCCACGGTTGACAAGGTAGAATGTATCCATGTTTTCATGTTGTTTACACCAAATTCTGACTCTGCCACCCGAGTGAAAATTTAGGAAATGTTGTCTGGTCAGATGAGTCTTAATTTCTGCAGTTAGTCAATGTTTTTTTTCTTCTTCTTCATCTTTGGTTAAATTCTCTGTAAACCTTAGACATGGTTTACAGAAATGCTCAGTTTAAGGCCTCAAGGATGGAACTGAATGTGTGACCTCATTGCGTCTGCGCCCATCATTTATATACAGTCTCATCTGTGGTTTCAGTCTTGCTTTCTCTGTAGTTGTTGTTGAGTTCTTCTCAGACTCCCACAGTTACCTGTTGGATAACAAAAGTGGACCGTAACCTCGTATATAGACTTAACCTATATAATGTTTTTTTATATATTTGTCATCAGTGACAAAAAACATTTTTTTTGTTAGGGACGATTTTAAACAGTCCACTGTACTCTTCTCAGGTGCACCTTCATCTATGGAACGCCCACCATGTATGTCGACTTGCTCAACCAGCCGGACCTTACTAAATATGACTTATCATCAGTGGAGGGGGGTGAGAAAATAAACTAATATTTAAAGTTTATTTTCTGTTGGTATGTATATATATATATTATTTCTTTTCACTCATGTGCTTCTGTTTGTTTACATTTTTGAACTGTAGGCATCATGGCTGGTTCACCCTGCCCTCAAGAACTTGTGAAGAAAGTTGTGTCCCACTTGGGTGTGAAGGAAATAACAGTGAGTCTTTTTATGTATCCCCCCCCCCCACCCCCCCAAGTACAAGGTCAATATTTAATTTACAGGAAGGATTTAAGGGTGCAATTTAACCTTTGCTCACTAGGGGGAGACAAAGCCCCAGGAAAAACTACATAATGGAGTAAGATCTGATTTTTAAGGTAGAGACACAACAGTAGGCATCTTGTAGGAAGTAATCTGTAAGACGTTTATTGGATGTGAGCACTTCCAAAAGTCCAGGAAATGTAAAAATGCTGAATATACATGAGCTATGTCTGAGGAAACCCTCTGATTTGCTGTTAAATGATTCTTTTTTTTTTCTTTTTTTTTTTTTAAAGAAACGTGACAATGTCTTACAAAGAATTTTCTATAATGATCCAGCATTCATCTTCTTGACCAGGCTAGAAAAAAGATGGCGATTCACTGATCTTGTCCTCACCTTCAGTCTTTTTGGCCACTCTAAATGTCAGTGAAGCTGTGTATGCAGAAACGAGGATGGATAAAGTGTTGTTGTCGTTGTTGTTCGAGCAGCTCTTCAGGTCATCCTCTGTCTGAACTGAGCTGTTTTCAGCTCCTCCACCTTTAAGCCAACTTTCACCTGATTGGCTGCATCTTGCAAACAGAAGGTTGAAACAGGTGGTGGGCGGGGCTTCCCCAGAGAGCCATATTGAGGGTATCTGTCCTCTGTTAGCATTGATCTGCTGGGGTTGGGGCTGAACTCGAGGCTCTTTAAAAACGTGGTTTAACATGTTTAAGAAGACACTTTTACCAACAGCTGAACAGGAATAATAACAGACAGGCAGGCAACCACACATAGAATTGGATTAAGTGATTTTTGGTTGATGGATGATGGGCGATTCCAGTCTTTCTTGTTAAAGCTTTAAAGACAAGAATGGAGACGACCTGCTCGAACTTATTTTAAGCTCATGTGTTTTGTTTTGCTTAGACTGATTTACGTTTGTTCAGTGCACTGAAAAATGAAATGCACAGGGACAGATGGCACATCTCTCCTTAACGCTTTCCTCATTTACTTAAAAGCATCCTTTTTTTCCATCCCGTCTTCTTCCACTTCATGCTTAAGTCTTCATCTTTGATGTACATGAATGAGAATTATATTTAATCAGGTCGATGCATGTTTGTGTGTAACCGAAGCAGACGTAGAGCAGTGTGTGTGTCTGTGTTTATTCTGCTGACAGCTTCTGGCGAGATGAATAGACGGAGAGTCTTTAAGTAGAAACAGTTAGCATAGCTTTGATTGTAGCCGGTCACCCGGACAGGCTCCTGCTCGGCGTCTCCTGTAGGAGAAAAGACACAAACTCAGCAGCCAAGTCAAACAGTTGGCCCTCCAATCAGAGACCCCGCGACCTGGACTCGGTGTGCTGGACCCCAGGGCCAAGATGGAAACGTTGAGTCTGGGATAGAGGAGGAGCACACGGAGTTCTGTGGTCAAAAGGAGAAAATCATAACAGTGCAACGCCAAATCTGAGCTGCTCCAAAACCACCTCAAGTCTGGTGTGGAATCCGCTGTCACATTGTACCAAAGTCCAACTGAAAACCTTCCATCACAGCCGAGATTAGACTTTATACTTGCACAGCTATTTGTTTTTCTGCAAAAAAAAAAACTACAGGGCTGACTGTTATGAAACTTGGAGAGGTGGAGCAGAGACAAAGAAAGAACTCATTAAATTCCCCTGGTCAAGGTAGTCTTCTGTTTTAAAATGAGCATCTTTCAGTCTGTGTGTGTGTGAAGCAGATTCATCTTTAGGGGTTTTTAAAGAAATTTGCCAGGAGTTGACTCTGAGCATGTTAAACGTTATGATCAACTTGACTTCTGAAAATGAGAAGCTGCACACAACACATTAAGAACTTTGCATTTCCTAAAATGATTTAAATACAACCTTAAATGAACAACACATGACAGATTAGCTTGTAGTAATGACTTTCTCTGTGACTTGATCAGGCTCCCACGTTGTTGTGGAGGAATTTTTTGCCACTCTTCGTGTGATGCTTCGGTTCCCACCGATGCATTTTAATCATTTTGAGGTCGTGTTCATCGCTGCACCTTGATTCTGTTGTAGATTTGCTGCTGTGCTTTGGATCGTTGTCCTGTTTCATGACCCAATGTAAGCCGAGCTGTAGCTGTGAGTCAGAGGTCCTCACTTTGGTGTTCAGACAAGTTCATGGTCCACTAGAACATTGCAAGGTGCCCAAATTGACACCATGCTGACAGTTTGTACCAGCTGTATGTGCTAAGGTTATCCGACCTGTGCATTATATTATTATATTATCTCCACTTTGTTCCAGAAGTCCTGTGGTTTCTTTAGTTGCAACTTTGCCAGGAGTTTGCTTAGGTTTGCAAACGAGCCATCATTGTTTAGTCTTTTCTAACTGTAGAGTCTGAGGTGTAGCTCTTATGCAGTTTCTGAGTTTTGCACGCTGTGAACTTGGGATAAATGTTAAAGTGAATGACAACACAGTTTAATATGTCATGTGGCCTTGTA
>VUQR01022738.1:0-15382 GCA_015108515.1 Hemichromis elongatus | reverse complement strand
AATCAATTAATTTTAAACCCTGAGGAATTTTGTCTGCAAAAATGATTAATTTCTTTTTTTTCTGCAAATCAAAAATGTTAGCATGTATGTCTAAGTTAAGTTAGTCATCACATATATTAGTAAAAAACATCACTGATTTGTCGTCATCATTCTCTGATTCTGGTCTTTATAGAAGGCTTTCAGAGCAGATTTATTATCATTTACATTAAAAAAGGCTCAACTTAAAGTGGCCGTTGCTCTCCCTGCCTCATCTTTTAGACAGTTAACAGAAAAAAAGCCCCCCGGAGGTCACTGATCCCAAACCCTCCCAAAAAAATCAGAACATTAAAACCTAAAAACCATTAACAGTTCTTTATAATTTGTTTTTCCATATTTTAATCGGTGTGCTTTAGAGCTACTAATACTCCAAGCCCTTCATGCACCACCTCCTGGCTGCAGCTTCATATTCTTTGTTGTACTTTACATTTTCCTCTTCTCGTCTTGGCTTGTTCGGTGGCATATACCTGTGGGCTGAGTTCATTGGCGCAGGCCCTTTTTGGTCATCGCTATCTTCGGTCTACAGCGCTTGATGCCAGTGACGTCTCGGACTTGCTTGCCCTTATGCTGATTCGGAGATGCGCACAGTGCATCTGGAGTGTTTGGTTTCGAGTCCATCCACCTGCAGGAAAAAGCCAAAAGATCAGCAAAGGAAAGGAAGGAGCATCTTTTTTTATTTAATACAGTGTGTGAACCTGAAGAGACACTCGGGAGATTACTGTCCGATAACCATGAGGTGTTGCTGTGTTTGTAGCTGTCAGTAATGCTGCAGTAAAGTTGGTTGGTTGAACAGTCTGATTACAATTGTCAGATGATTTGGCAAAAAAACGTGTTTCAGAAAGTTCCCAGAGGAGGAATCGTTGGAGTCAGTGGCGCTACCAGAGTAGAGAGTAAAATTACCTTAAGGATGCAAATGGATTGCCATGAAAGGTGAAAAAAAAAAAAATCATGTTATTTAAGTAACACAAAGACTGCATGTGAGAAATGGATGTATGCTCCATGTCATCATTACTTGGTGGATTTTGCTTTTTGAGACTTCAGGGTTTTTATTTTGGTCCTTGCCCTTTTTTTGTTTTTGTATTTTTATTTATTCATTTTTTAAGGGACTGTATTTAGACGAGGTTTAGATAAGTAATTTTTTTTTTTTTTTTTAATGAAGTAATTTTCTGCAAAGGGAACCTTGCATTCTTTCCAGTGACCACCAGGGGGCAACTCACTGACTTTTTTAAGAAACGGCTTCACATTTCTTGATTTTTGTTTTTAATATTTTTTTCTTTCTCTCAGATGGGGAAGAAATTAGGGGATCAGTTTCTAATGAGTTTACCATATTGCAGAAATCTTATTCAACTCAACATGATGTTCACTTTGCAACAGACTGTCTGATTTAGAGTAAAAGAGACATTTTTGTATAAACTGTGTGTGTAAATTACTGCTAAATTAAGAGTCACTGAGTAATAGTTGGTTGAAGCATCGCACAAAGTACTTTATTTCTGTCTTTCTTTTTAAGGTTGGTGCCTTGAAGCTTGTGCTTTTTATGTTGTCTTAAAAAAAATATTAATTACCAAGAAAAAGTGAACATATAATTCTGAAACCTTAAATGTATAAAAGCATATATGCAAAAGAATATTAGGATTTATTTACAACATAAATGTGCATTTTTTTGCTACAGTTTCTGTTCATAATATTTAAATATATCACAGTTATCATTATGTGATCATGATGACATCCCTGCTTGATAATCTGAGCTCTTTACTGTTAGAATAATTAATTATTTTGTGCCTTTTTTATTCTTTTTCTTTTTTTTTCTGTGTGTTAAATGTAAAAATATAAAATGTCAAAATATTTAAACATCGCCTCATTCCAGGATTTCAGGGATCGCTCCTACTCGATTGGTAGTTGAAGATCAGCTTTGAGTCTTACTTACTTGCGCAGTGGAGCGATCTCGCAGCTGCAGTTCCACGGGTTGTTAAAGAGGGTGAGGTTGGTGATGGTCTTCAACTGGAGGCTTTTGGGAATCGACTTTAGCCTGTTGTTATCCAGGTGTAGCACCTTGACCGCTGTCACACCGGAAAATGCGCCATCGGATAACTAGAAAAATGCAGAGCAGCACATGAGCTGTATTTTATTTCTGTTTTTTGAGGGAGTGGAAATCTACCTGAGACTTGTGTGAAATGTTGGTAAAAATCCTGGCATATCCTCCATATCTGTCTAGGGTGTGTGGGGTAAGGGGGGGCAGGTCAGGGCGAGGGAGTCGTGCCAGCTTTTTTTTTTTTTTTTTCTTTCTTTCTTTCTTTGGTGCAGGAGGAAGGATGAGAGGAAGCTTTCATCCCAAACACTGACAGTCTGTGAACTCTTTCTTTGCTTCACGGGTGCTAAAAGCTTCAGAGAGGTGCTACATGAACTGACGTACATCAAGTGTCGTCTCCTCCAGCAGGAGGACAAGGGCGGATGAGAGAGGAGGACAGCTTTGCTTGTTTTATGTAAGACTGGAGGAGAAGAGACCGTTTGGAAATTTCCACTGCAGAGCGAGAAGTCGCTGAGGTTCTGGTGTTTTGAAGGAGTGAAAGATGGATGACTTCCAGCCTGGTCGAGGTGTGTTCACTCCTTCTGTCGTCTCCCTCTTCGGGCCGCTGCCAGCAACGCTCGCAAAGGCCCCAATTGTCCATTCAGCTGGGCCAATGGCAGGCTAAAAATACTCCTTTCATGCGCCATGGAACACCCTGCCTCTATTTACCTGTCTCCTCACCCCTCCTGACCTGTTTACAGGACCCTCACAGCCAAAGCCGAAAACGCCTCGCTGAAAATAACACTTGTGTAATAATTAGACTCTGCCACGCTTGGCCATACTCCAGCAAACAAAAACAAACTAAAAATACCAGCATTTGGCTGGAAATCTGCTTAATCTGCCCCGGCCGTGTGTGCTGGAGTCGGCGCCTCCTGCAACTTCCACCTGGCTCGCTCACAGCCCCAGCGTGAGAAGCTTGTTATTTTACAGTTTACCTTTCTGGGATCCCTCCATATGTTGGCGCAGGTACACTCAAATATTGGATTAACCCTGGAGTATGAGGCAAACATGCTCTCGAAGAGCCTAAACTGTACACGCTGCTGCTGCTGCAGCTGATGTGGAGGAACAGATGGGCGTCCCACGGGCTGCTGTGAAAACATCTGTCTCATTAGGTTCAACTCTGTCACACACGGGGCATTAAAATGGTCTGCTTTTAATCTCATTTCTGGACACTTTCCAATTTAAATCTAGCAGTGATGAATACAACTCCACTCCAGGACATAATGTAGGACCCACAGTGGATGGAGCCACTTCCTCTGACATGTTTGGGGTGTCACTCTTTAAAAATGAACTTTTGACCTGCCATCATTGAAGAGGCTGACTGGAGTGTGTTTTTAAAGGCACCAATGAGGCCATAAATGTAAAGTCCAGCTGGAATAACCGGTAAATGCATTTAGACTCTCATTTTCCCTTAAAAGCTGCAAAGTCTTACTCCTCATTTACTGACAGGATTGGCTTGTTCCACCCTTTTAATGGAATCTATGATTGGATGCCGGGTGCCAAAATACTTAGCTTGTGCTTATAGATGATCATGAATTATTTGTCCAAAACACATTCTGAGTACCTGTTTACAGTGTGATCCACAAAAAAACTTGAAACTAAAGCTCAAGGTCATACTTGGACTGTTTCTTCTCTTATTCTGAAAAAAAAATGTTTTAAAACCCCACAAACTGAACATGTAATACAGTTAGGTTTATTTAACACACTTCTCAGTGGAAGATAAACTGTACTTTTTTGTTGTTGTTGTTGTTTAGGTTTTTGCTAAACTCCCGCTCTGATCTGCATCCAGAGAAAGACCCAGTTTGTTTAAGCACATGTCCACCTTTGTGATTTTGAGAGATGGGAAAACTACCTGTTACGGGGAGGATGGTTTAGAAACTGCATTTACGTGAATTTGTACTTTTTAGGGAAGTAAATATTAAGTCAGACATACAGGCCTTATGACATCATTGTTTTTGTTCTGCACAATATTTTCTTAATGCTGAGCCAATTAAAAGACCTTTACAAAGGTTGGCTTGTAATTTTCTTCTTAATAACTTGAAGATATTTAAGAGTCTACAAGCAGTTTGAAAAACACCTATTTTTAACAGGTTGTTTAAATTTCATGCCAAAATGTCTAGCAGTGGCGTTTCTCAGGCTTGATGCTTTGCCAGTAACAAGCCAAGTAAAACCACAGACTGACCTTTTCCAGACCCATGTTGTCCAGGTGTAGTTTCTCCATGTATCGCCCGAAGCTCTGGAAGGCATTGTCAGGGATGGTCTTCATGGGGTTCTTCCCCAGCATGAGCTCCTCCACCACTCGCAGTTTGCTCATTGCCACGCTGGGATAGGTAGACATCTTGTTGCTGTCCAGGTGAAGTATGGCGAGGTTCTCTACGTCATCCAGAGAGTTCGGATGCAGTGTCGTCAGCTCGTTGTTGCTAATGTGCAGCCAGCGTAGGTCTTTGGCGCCTGAGAAGGTCCCCTGACGCAGCTCCCGCAGCTTGTTGTCACTGAACTGCAGAACAAAGAGGTTGATCATCGGGGAGAAGATGCCCTTTGGCAGGTCGCTGATCTGGTTCCCGTCTAGGTGGAGGTAGGTGAGCTCTGTGAGATCTTCAAAGGCGCCGGGCTTGATGGTGCTGATGTCATTGTTGGACAGGTAGAGGTAGATGAGCTTGTTCAGCCCCTTGAAGGCCTGGGATCTGATCTCTCGAAGGTGGCAGTGTTGCATGTGCAGAGAGATGAGTCCCTTGCTTTCGCTGAAGGCCCCTGTAGGTATGCTGCCCAGGTTGTTCCTCTGCAGGTTCAGCAAACGGGTGGCCTCCGACACCCGAGGGATCTTCTTGAGCCCCACGTTGTCACAGATGACGTGCTGAAGGTCACCGTGGCAGTGACACAGGTCTGGGCACTGGCCCGGGGCGCCCCACGCTATGATGCCCAGCATCAGGAGGCAGGTCCACAGCAACAACCAGCTCTCACAGTGCATCCTGAAAAGCTTGTGAATGTAACTCAGCTCAGTTAGAAAAATCCTGCAAAAGTGTCAGAGATCTGCAGAGAAATGTGAAGAGGGAAGGCGAACGCTTGATCCTGTTTGTTTGTGCTGAGAAACAGACGGACAGAGGAGGAGAGAGGAGGTGGGCAGAGCCGAGAGACACTTTGAGAGCAGGATGGACAGAGCACACAGCACTATTTATAACATTTACTTGAGGAAAAATACTGAGGAGGGCCTGCCAGGGTGTTAGAGTGAGAGATCTGCAGGGGGAAGTCAACTGTCTGAGAGTTTAACCCTAAATGAGCAGAAAGGTGTACCTCAACTAGTCTTTTTCTTTGCAGCTGGTTTCGTTTTTGCAGGACTTGCAGTGAGCTTACTGAACACCTTCAGACAGTTGATAAGAGTTTGTAACGTTTGATTAGCTTCCAGGTGCACGTTAGACAACGTGGCACGAGGTCGGGTTGGCTCTGTGCTCGCTCCCAGACATCGCTATTGTTTTTTCAGTCTGCGGTGGCAGGAGAAGGAGCCACTCCTGTGCAGCTGTTTTATAACCTATAATAGTCTCCAGATGGCTTTCAAGTCCTATTGCAAAAATAGATGCTTCCATCATCACAGCAATGAAAGTGTGCATTCCTTTGTTTTGTGGTATCATGCAGTGGTATTTTTCCAGACCTCCGTTTAAATGATGGAGAGCATAAACCTTTTTTTTTTTTTTTAATTAATGACTCTGATTGGCTCAGGTTAGTGGATGGTTTGGCTCCAGGTGCGTGCGTTTATGAGATGGATGGACCCACCCAGGATCAGCGGAATGTCGAGTTTACTTAACAAATCTAGCATTTTATTGGCAATATTGTTTCCTCTGTGACTTTCCAGGTGAACATTCTCACTGTAGCTTCTCTAAAAGTCCCGTCTCCAGCAAAGTTGGATCTTTTTCTACAGCTGACTGAACCAGTGAATACTGGCTGTAGTTTACTCTATTCGATAGTATAGATCTATGTGGATGGAAATATTTAATCTGCTGTCTTACACATTTCAGAGGGTAACACAGTCAGAATTGGATGTACTGCATGACAATAATTGAGTGAATATTAAACATCTAAGAGCTCAAAGATGTAATTTAAGTAGAAAATTACTCCATTAGTTTTACTTTGTTAAACCTTATTTTTCTGCCACGATGGATATTTTTATTTTGAAATGCTGAATAATCTCTCAACCAAAAAGTAATGAAGTACATTACCTGTGTAACACGCAATAGAAAATGAAACGTTGACGTTGACTATGGTTATTAATGTTATTGGTGTTAAATTATTTTTATTTATTTTTAATGAATAACATCAGATATTTTCTCTTCCAGTTTTGCCTCTTGAAATTTCAATCCTTTTTCCCTTTATATACCACTGAGAACTGTTTTATTTTAGATTAAAGATGGACAAATAGCTTAACTCCAGCTTAACTCCTTCTGCGATCCTGACGTGATGGAGTGTGAGTTTATCTTGTTTTATTATTTTAATTTGTGTCTCTTGATTAACTGTTACAGATGGTGTCTCGTTCTGTTTTTCCTTACCATTCATTACAAACCCTTCTCGTGGTCATGCACAGATGTATACTATGATGCAGTCATACGTGTGGTCATAGTATCATAGCATTATGTGATTGGTCAGATGAGCCATTTTGGTCCCCTGTGTACTGCCGAAAATCCCTCTGAGCCACTGGGGCATGCTTCTGGAGGCGCCCCCTGGTGTCTGATGCTGGCATTGTCTTCATTCTGATGCATCCTGTAGATAAACAGCTTGGTTTTGATTGTGGGGAGTTTTGGCTTGGGTTTTGTTTTTTTGTTTTTTTCTTGTACTACACCGCTGGCACTGAGCATCTTTCATAGTAAAGCAGGTACACACCCTGCTGGAGGAGGCTGCTGCCATCACGGGGTGTGGTGGTGGTAGTTGTGGCTTGTCCTGCAGTAATATTTACTTTACCTCAGAGGTTAAATGCTGTGGCCTTTCTACAGTATAATGTGTTTTTTTTTTTTGTTTTGTTTTTTTTAATTGTTATTTGGACTTCACTGACTGTGTTTCAGTCCCAGCTGCTCATATCACTGTTTGTTTGACAGATTGGATATGGCACCACGGAGAACAGCCCTGTGACGTTCCTCGCCTCCCCACTGGACAACATGGAGAGAAAGACTGAGACTGTCGGCTACATTACAGAGCACTTGGAGGTAATTCGCCATGCTACAGAAGAAAACTTTTAATGTGACAAACAGTTATTGTTGAGGTGTAACCTTAAATACATGCTAGAAAGTATGAATCATGAGTCACCTGCTCCACAGGCTAAAATAGTGGACCCTACAACCGGGATGGTCGTACCTCTGGGTACCTCGGGGGAGATTATGGTCAGAGGATACTGTGTGATGTTGGAATACTGGGACGACAAAGCAAAAACAGATGAGTGCATCACTAAAGACCGATGGTACAAAACTGGGTAGGTTTAATACTGCTGAATGTTTTCGAATCACAGCGATTAGAGCATGCTGTAGGTATTACAGGTACTGAGCTGCAGGCGTTTGAATCATATCTATCTAATAGACTCCAGTTTGCTCATGTAAATGGAGAGTCCTCTTCATACACTAAAGTCATTAATGGTGTTTCACAGGGTTCAGTGCTAGGACCAATTTTGTTTACATTATACGTGCTTCCCTTATGCAGCGTCATTAGAAGGCATAGCTTACATGTTATTGCTATGCAGATGACACCCAACTTTATCTACCCAAGAATAGATAACACACACCAATTAGTTAAACTGCAGGAATGTCTTAAAGACATAAAGACCTGGATGACTTCCAGTTTTCTGCTTCGAAGTTCAGATAAAACTGAGGTTATTGTACTAAAAATCTTAAAGATATGGTATCTAACACTGCAAGGAATCTTAAGAGTAACTTTTTGACCAGGGTGTGTCCGTCAGTTTGTATATTAAAGTTTTAAACTTTTTCCTTCCCACTGTCACCAAGTTGGTAGTCACAAGGGGGAGGGGTCGTCTGATTGTTGGGGTTTTCTCTGTATAATTGTAGACTTTATGTAAATAAAGTAAATTATATAAAGCACCTTGAAGTGTTTCTCTGTGACAAATTTATAATTAAAATATAAATAAAATCGAATTGAAGTCTTCAGTTAGTTAAAATCTAAAATACACCTGAGTATTTTCTACATTTTCAGGCAGCTTGGTTTTAAAAATGACTTCTGATTTTGTTAAAAGGCTGATTGTCTCCCATCCCTGTGCTTGGGCATTTAACTGTTTCTTTGTTTTCTTGGCCAGCGACATCGGCAGCATGGATGCATACAGCTACTGCAGGATAGACGGCAGGATTAAAGACATGATCATCAGGGGAGGAGAGAACATTTACCCGGCAGAGATCGAGCAGTTTCTGCACACACACCCAAAAGTTAAAGAGGCACAGGTGAGCTCAAACAGCAAGGGCTGAGTGGTAAACCTTACACGCTATTATAGGAAAACAAAAAGGGAGACCAACCTTACTCGGTTATTTACTATAAATTCTGTTGGTGAACTTCAGGAGCGCACAGAGTAGGTTTTATTTTAATATCAGACTGGCGTACACTAAAGTTGCTACAGCAGAAATCATATTTTACTGAACATTGCTGCTTCCACACACTGCACAAACAGTCTTGTTAAACCTGTGTTACAAAGCAGACTTTACAAGCGTGTGGCTTGATATTGGGTGTCATTGGTCTGTATTTTTTTAACTTTAATTAAAGCCTATTGTGCATTATTTACGAGTCCAAAAGGCAGGGTGGACCCTTCAACAAGCCCCCGTAGACGGGGTTAGGTCCATAACTGTTGGAAAGACACAAGTTATGTCTCTGTACACCACCTCATTGGGTTTTAATCTAGTGGTCAAGAATGAAGACTTTCACCTTTTTGATTTGGTGTGGAGGGTAAAGGGCATTTTGCATCCTGGTTCCAGTTAAAAGCCAACAAGAATAAAACTGTAAAGTTTGTCCAATTACTTTCTGAGCCTTCTGAAAATGTGTCTTAAATCCCTAAACAGTTGATGCAAGTTTTTGCACTTCAGTCACATTTTGATTCTTTGATTTTAAAATCCACTGCGGTGGTGTAGAGATGACAAATGCACAAACTGTGTATTTCAGTCCAAAATTTTAGCTTTCTTTTTTTTTTCTTAATTATATCAAACCTCTTTTGGTGCTTCGTATGATGTCGAATCCTCTGTATTTGGCTTAGTATTAATCATTGAATGCAGCATTTTAACCTCAAAAGTTCTGTTAAGATATTTAAGATTTTGCACAGCTGACTGTTAGATGCTGCCTTTCAGGTGGTGGGAGTTGAAGATGAGCGTATGGGTGAGGAGATCTGTGCCTGCATCAAACTGGTGGATGGAGCAGACTGCACTGCAGAAGAAATCAAAGCTTACTGCAAGGGACAGGTGGGGCACAGTTCCCGTCTGATATTTCATAATGAGCTGGAATTGTGTTGCGCCATAATGAGCTCTATTCATTTGCTCCTTTCAGATCTCCCACTTCAAGATTCCACGTTACATACTCTTTGTAACCAGCTACCCGCTCACAATCACTGGAAAGGTAATTTCCTCAGTCCTGATTCCTCCACCGGGCTCATAAAAGCAGGAATTTCTTCCAGGATTCTTACAAATGACATAAATTACATAGCAGCAGGTTTAATAAACTTTCATTCATCCTGAGTAAAAAACACATCTGTATTTAGCAGCTGCTGTAACAGGCTGCAATAATTTAGGGAAAGGAGAAATCCAGAAACAGAAACTCCCCTCTGGTTCTTGTGTTTCTCTCATGGGATGCTATTTAATATAATTTAGTGTAGACTTGGCACTGTGTGTGAACAGGCCTGCCCTGAATGCCCTCAGACAGGAGGGACGGGAAGCTATTAGCTCGTCTGCACGCACACTATGCCCTGTTAGATGAATCCCAGCAGGGTGGCAGGCTGAACTTAACCTGGACCAACAGATCAAATTAGATAAAACCAAAACCTCAATTTGAGATTCCTTCTGAATGGATCAAGCACTATATATATAAAACTTTTTTAAAAAATGCAAAAACTGTTCTGCTTACATATTATTATTGTAACAAGTAGACGTGCATTACTCCTTTGTGGCATTCCAAACACGTGTGGGAAGTTGCAGAGTGCCCTCTGATGGACAGAATGTGCAACATCAATGCCCCAAGCATTGGTCGAAGGATGTTTCTCTTGTCATTAATTTAATTTTAAATTTTATCTTGTAATGTTTTAGTCGAGCTCTAAAAATAAACATCACTCAGATAAAACTAAAACTACAAAACTGCATTTTTGGTTTGCTTGGAGATTTCTCTGTGTGAAAAGAAACCAAACCACAGGAAAATGCTAAGAATTCACAAACTCGGGTAAATCTAACCGTAAGGGTGTCGTAATATCAGTAGTTTGTATATTCTTCTCTGATGTAGCCTAATGCATTGTCCCGGTTTAGTCATTTTTGCCTTTTAAGGAAAATAAAATACTGTTGGTATTCACGAAGAGAGCTTAGTGACAAGTTACTTGTAAGAGAAAGTAAGACTCCTCCTTTTGCATGTGTACTTCTGGTAGTTCCTGTCTTGAGGCATTAAATAGGCCATTTAAAAAAATAAATTAAAAAAAATCAGTTGTGTTTGCTGACTTACGTCTACCACATGCTATTTAGCACTAATTCTGCCTACATTTAACACAGAGAGAAAGCGTGTCTTCTTATTATTTTGTTTAGAAAACAGCACAACTTCTGTAAATCACTCATAAAATTAACCACACCCATGGGCGCTGTTTGGGGTTTGCATTCACATGGGATTTTGTTCTGTTTAGTAAATCTGGCGCTTGGTGGTAACAACTGTAAATCCAAGCTGATGCACCAAAAACTTCACTATCCAGTAGGTGGATGAGATGTAAAAATAAATAAATAAATAAAAAATTGCACCTCTCAGTTGTTACGAGGTGGTAAATTATCCATAGAGGTCAGGCCAGGCTTGTAAACATGTTTATTTCTGCTGTAAAATTGCGTATTTTAACATGTGAGGACTGACTCACTTTTGGGGGCAGCCTCAAGTGGTCATTAGAGGAAGTAATTGAATTAGATTAACTTGCAGTTTTGGCCATTTTCACAGAGATGCATTTGACGTCTGAGTGCCCAAACCTGTTATTAAAGAGAGTTGGATTGATTTAAAACAATTATTTAGTGACTTTAGTGATTTTAATTTGCATTCTGATTTCTAATGAATTAAAGTGAATCATCAGCATACAATAAAACACTAGACCCTATTTACTAATAGGTTTATTTCTATATATTTTCATATAGTTTCACACTGTAGATTTGACCATTTAGTGGTACTACAAAAAACAGTTGTTGTTGATTCATGATTTTTATTTTTTTTTTTGTCTTTTCAGATCCAAAAGAACAAACTGCGTGAACAGGTTGAGGAGCAACTGAAGGAGGGAAAATAAAAAGCTAAGAAGTAGTACAGAGGTGCGTGCGTGTGTCAGATACCAACGACACAAATTTGGATTGACAACAGACCAACAGAAAACGCCTTAAAACATCTGAAGAGACAACCTGAGCATTCTGTGGAAATTTGGCTAAAATGCCACATGGCTGTGTATATGCTCCTGTAACGAGTGGCTACAGGGACAAACGTGACTGTCATTATATAGTAGCCCTCCAAAATAGCCCCACATAGAAACACTATTTACTTGTGCTTTTAATGGGTTTTTTAAAAATGTTTTTGCCTGTCCTTTATTTACAAAAAAAAAATCAGAAAAATGTGTAGCTTTTTTAAAATCCTACTGCTTAATTACATGTGAGTACCTGGAATGTGAATCCCACACATGCACAATGATCTGTAATTTGATTGATTTTTTTTTTAATGCTGTTGAGGCACAAATTTTTATTCTGCAAACAATTTTTTTTTTTTTAAAAATCGTCATTATATGAACTTGAAATAAACCTTTTTACAAATCATTAAAACCAGGCACGGGCGTTCCTTTTACGGGAAGAATAAAGGTGTTTTTTATTGTCCTCGACGGCAGGTGCATGCCTCTTAAGCTCTTGAAATGCCAGAAATATGCACGCATGTTCCAATGTAAAAAATGTGAGTGAGCATTGTTCAGAGCTGTAAAGAATTTCCTGACCAAGCTACATGTGCAGTTCACCTGACGCTGGGCTGCTGGATCGGATGTCGTCTCCTGTCTAGACCTGAAGGACTCGGCCCAGAAATAGCTCTTAAGAGCTCGAAAGAAAACAAACTGTGCTCCTGGCTCTTAAGAGAGAACCTCAAGGTTTATTTAGCATTTTTTATTTAAAATATTTTGGGTTTGGATTAAAAGTTTCAGGACTTGATATTCTTACCAAGAGCGCCAAGCGCAGGAGGTGGTTTTAACAGGGAAAGGCAAAGGAATGCACATTTCTAGGAGGAAAAATGAGATTTGAGACAAAGAGTGAGTTTGTTCTCTTTTTAGACTCGAGACTTTTGTTTTGAAATTGTCACCTTGCATTCCTCTGCGAGGTTATTACAGGTAATACTAATAACCAAACTGTTCTCCAAAGAGGTGAATGCATTGGAGCGGTGTCTTGGACTCCCTCATGTGGCAGGAAAAGGACACCAAAATGCCAGAAACCGTGCTTTGATATGCACCGTGATGGAAGTTTTTGCAGACTGGAGGTGACCTGAATAATTTGAGCAAATTTATTTTAGATGAGGAAAAACATCACTTGCGTTCTTGTGGTATTGAGTTAGGTTTCTCTTTTTCCTGCTTCCAAATGACAACGCCTCCATAAAGAAATGCTTGTCACCACTTTGGGGTGGAAGAACTGCACCGATCTCTGAACCTCAACCACATCCTGAACCTCTGGAGGAGTATCTGGGGCCTGGTGTATGAATATGTACCCAAAACCATGTTTCCATATTTTTTTCCTCTAAACACAATGTGATATTTACAGAGGAACAATTTCCAAACCACATGCAACCTTCAGGCCATGCCTGTGTGTGTTTTGTTTCAAACCTGAAAAATATTGCAGTGAGTGAGGTTGTGTTGGTTCAGAGAACATATCGCATGTGGTGCACATTTATGCACTAAATCCAGAAAGCTGATCTGGTGCCTTATCAAATCAATGACTGTACAAAGTCACAAACGTTTAGACTGAGAAGCCCTTTTAACCCTCTTCCTTTTTAATTCAAGTAGATGAGAGATGCAGAGTCAATCTGAAGTGGTGTACTTGCATTATGGTATACAAGACAATGGTTAAGAGGGAAAATAGCATTTCAAGTAGCAAAGGTGGAGTTTTATGGATTTCTGGGTGTATCCTCCAAATGACTGAAAGAATGTGGGATGAGTGCAGTGATGTCAGGCTTTTGAAGCTTATGATGTAATGTACATGCTCCAGCGGATGAAATATCTGTGACGCTCTCACAGAGAGCAGACGTATAAAAAATAAAAAAATAAAACTCTGTGCTGTCTTTAGTCTTTGGGCAGCGGGATGCCGACTGCCGTCTGCTGCCCCTCCATCTGCTGCTGTGCCTGCGCCACCTGCTCCTCGCTGCAGGAGTCCTGCAAAAACACAGTAGCCAGGTTACGCAGACGGGGGCTCTCGGAGAGGGAAAAGCGCAGCATGCACTGCAGGATGGCGGGATCGGTGATCTGAGGGCGTGATGTGGGTGTCAGGAGGTTCATGAGGGTGGTGATGGCTGACAGGACTGTCTCTTCCCTCCGGCTCGATAAGCAATTTGTGACTAAGCGGATGCCGTCGCTCTGCAGGACGACATCTCTGCACTCAGGGTCCATGCTGAGGTTACAGAGCCCCCCTGAAATGACGAGAGACAAAATCAGAGATACAGGTTTGATAGTTGCTGCAGACAATGAAAGAGACGTCACTGTGACACTCACCCATCCCAAACTCCACAAAGTTCTCATTCTCCTCAGTCAGCATGTCCAAGAAGAGGTCGGTCACCTGCAGCTCCCTCAGATACTCCACATTCTTTGGATCATAAGCAAAATTGGCCAAATTAGCCAAAACTTGTTCTTTTGCCTCTGAGGAGGAAAAACAAAGCTTTAGATCACATAAAATGAGAACTATGGAGTGCCAAAATTAAATAAATATTTAATTAAAAGTCTAATTAAATCATTAAAATATTTGTTTATTTCAAATTAATGGTGGCTGGTCAACAGACCCTAAAATCTGATTGGTTACTCTGCACAGCAAGTTAAGAAGACCAATCCCAGATAATGCTGCAGTCCATCCCCGGATTGCCAGCGCACTGCTAATGTGCTACACTCGCTGAATTAATATTTAATTTTCTGAAAATGAACGACTGGACTCCTGAGCGTACTTGCTACTGACAAACACCCACCGAAAGAATCGACGGCCGTAAAGGTAACGAAAGATTCTGACCAGATCAGCATTAGCTCCGCCCCCTGACTTTGATAGGTCAGGTTGACAGAGGAAATAAATTCATGATGTGTTGAAGGCCAGAACGATAAAAAAAAAATACAACTGAAATATATTTTAAATACAACTAATTAATTCAAATAAGTAAATATCCCTATAATACTTTCCTATTTTAAATAGTTATTTGATGAGGTACGCTTACAGAGAGCCTACGTCATCACCGTTTGTATTATTGTCTTGTGGATCTTATGCTGGAGCTTTTAATGATGAGATGCATTTCATATTTCCATGTCTCCCTTAAGATGCGAGTCAAGTGTAAATTCTTTGGATGGTTTTAGCCAGGAAGATTTTTTTTCAACTCATCAATCTGTATCCAATTATCATCCATAGGTTTACAGATATTACTGTAGCTCGTGTGCATGTAATCTGGGAAGAACATTTCAACCGAAAAAAACAGGGCAGGGGAAAAAATCAGTACCCAGGAGCTTCACCATATATCTTCATCTTTGTCTGGATTGATAATCTGTTGCTAAAAAGTTCAAAAATTAAAAAAAAAAAAAAAACGCAATTAAAATCGTTAACCATGTGTTATAAAACTATTTAAACAATTAGCTCAATGCTTCTTTGCTTTTCCAAATATTGCTCTGTAAAATCAGAGGCCCTATGACTTGCATTCTTTGGTATATTGTGCCAGATAATCTCATAATATCACAGTTTAAACCAAATCAGCCAATGAATACACAGTCGGTTTGGTCTGCCTAAAAAACAGTCACAAGTTTAACTTTCACAGTTTGAATTCTGCTCCTACTAGATTTGAATGAGTATTTTTTTTTATGTTCATCTTTTGGAAAGGCCAGATTGGAAC
>VUQR01022737.1:0-25301 GCA_015108515.1 Hemichromis elongatus | reverse complement strand
AATTTAATTTTTTCCTTTTTTTTTAAAATTTTTTTGTTTTTTTTTTTTTTTTTTTTTTTTTTTTTTTTTTTACAATTTACTGCCGTTCTAGGCAAATCATCTCAACATGTTTTGCAATAAAAGAAAATAAAAGTGTAATAAAATACAGAACACAAACATTTGCAATGCAAGCCACAGTACCAGAGCACTTTACTTTACTCCATCCCAAACTTTATCTCCACAGAAATGGCCTTTTTAGAATTAACCTAACATGTCCTTGGACTGTGGGAGGAAACTCCCACGCAAGCACAGAGAGGACATGCAAACGCCACACAGAAAGGCCCCGGGAAGCTTTAACGCAGACCCCTGATGCGTCCTC
Source organism: Hemichromis elongatus (assembly GCA_015108515.1). Classification (NCBI taxonomy): domain Eukaryota; kingdom Metazoa; phylum Chordata; class Actinopteri; order Cichliformes; family Cichlidae; genus Hemichromis; species Hemichromis elongatus. Next base: position 24,943 of record VUQR01022737.1, on the reverse strand, counting down.
TTGTTTGAAATGGTTTGAATGATCACATTTAAATGCGTAAAATTCACTCAGAAGCAAAACTGATCCTGGAAAAACATCAGAGTGAAGATGCAGTCAAGCTCCCTGTTATTCCCAGCAGGAGCCCTGCAAGAGGGCACTAAGCAGGCTGAATTTCCTTCTGACAAGTGATGACATAAAAACCAGTTTCTGAGCCTTCAAAGCATCGTGATCCTCAGCAAGAGTGCATGTAAAAATGAATGATGCAACATTTGAACTGCTAAGGCTGTTTACTGACAGAAATGCGTCTCACATTCAGCAAAGATCAACATTTGACTTTTTTCAAACTTTTATCAAACTCAGCCCACGCTCACTAAAGGATACGTAACTTATGTGCATTTTAAATACTGTATCTAGGTTTGGCTCTGTGCAAAACAGAGGATGTTGGGCTGTTTGCTTCAAAGTCTCTTATAATCTGTGGTTACTAAAACAAGTCCCGGATCCAGAAAAAGCCTTATGACATTTTAATGAGACTCCAAAGCCAACTTGCAAGAATGAAATGTGGGCGAATTCACATCAATGCTCTGTGTTTGGTGACTCAGCCATTATGTAGGATTTTTTTTTAAAGTTTTTTTTCTTCTTCTAATCATCCAGAAGCATCAAAGTAGCAGTTTCAACTAGAAGTTTTTATTTCACTGTGTTATATATTCCATGGTGTTTAAACATATTACACTTAGAATATTTAATGTGATTGACCACAGAAAGTTTTTTAATCACATACAGTCATGTACAGTCATGAGAAAAAGAAAGCGCCTCCTCACAAGATAATAAAAACGTATTATCTGTTTCTCACCAGGTTGTAAAATTAGTTAAACACCATGTTTTTGTTTATTTGCCAAACAAATAAGCCAAAATGCAGTTTGCAGAAAACTAAGTTCAACCTTACTGCTTTCATGTGAATTAAGAGGGTAGTTCATGTGGTTAACTGATCATCAGCCAGTGTGACCACGTCTATAAAAGCAGAGGTTTCGGCTGTTTTCTGGTCACAGCAAATTGACCCCAGTGTCTGACTGTGCAATGCTCAAAGAAACTGCAACAAACCTAAGAGCTACCCTTCAGACTACAGGCCTCAGATACCATGTGAAATGTTAAAGTTCACCACAGTGTAATTTGAAAAAGGGTGAACAAGTATGGCTTGTTTGGAGGAGCTGCCAGGGGCTCTGCTTCTCTCTAGAGAGAACGTGGCAAAGTTGCATCTGAACAAACCGCTAGACTTCTGGAGCAATGTCTTTTTGAGAGAAGAGACCAAAGTGGAGACATGGCCATAATGTAAAGCACCATATTTAGCAAAAACCAAACACAGCATATCAGCACCAGCTGTCCACCACCAGCAGTTGAGGGCTGAGGATTTGGACTTATTTTAGGACCTGGGCACCTTGCAGCCATTGAGTCGATCAGGAGCTGCTAGTGTTCTGCAGGTAAACGTGAAGGACTTCTGTCATTCAGTTAAAGGTTTCCCAAATTTAGCAAATGGAACAGAACAAAAGTCTCGACAGTAAATCTACAACAAAATGACTGAAAAAAAAGAAAAGAATCAAGGTGTCGCAGTGACCCACTGAAACTCCACATTGCAGCTAATAGAAAAGCTGTGGAGGGGCTCACAGCAAGAGAGCTCAATAAACTGAATCATCGTTGTAAAGAAGAGTGGGCAAAAAAAATCTTCCACAACAATGTGTGAGACCGATAAATTAATTGCTTTCTGTGTGACTTTCAGCGATTGAGTCATGCACTTTTTTAACGCTGCTTCTGCACTGACCTAAAGTTGCATTTAAATCATTTTAGAATCTGATGAGGACCAGGTGGTTATTATTATGTTCTGATATGCAAAGCTTATGATTAAAAAGGTGTACTTTCTAACGTGACTGTACTCCGCAGTGCAAATCTATTAATATGAAATGTAACCGCTTTAGTATGCTGGCTAGGATAAGGTACTGTTAGCTCTAGTGCCTTCAAACGTATATATAACTAATTTAGACCCATGGGTACAATAAGATCTATTTACAAAGAAAGATAAGTTATTGATCTATGGATATATTTATATGATCAGATCTTGTTATTTATATACTGCTGGTCCCACCAAGAAAGTCATCCAAGGCTCATATTATAATGTAAAAATATTAGAGAGAGAATCCCAAGAACAAAGGAAAATAAAGGCAGAAAAGAAGAGCATGAGATGACAACCAGGACAAGTTAATGAAATGCAATAGTGCCATGTAAATGCATGCAGAGTGAAAGGAGGGCAGTGGAAGAGAAATGCCTATGAGAGGTCCCCCAGCAAACATGAGCCTGTAGCTGCATAAGTAGTGTATGGTTCAGGGTCACCTGATTCAACTGTGAGCTTTAGGAAAAAATAAAGTTTGAATATAATCGTATTAATAGAGCTTACGTGTGTGTCCCCAACCTGAACTGGGAGCTGGTTCCACAGCCGAAGGCTCTTCCTTCTGTTATATGTTTGGAAACTCCAGCAGCTCTGAGGTGCTCTATTATGATAATATGGTACTATGGGGTCTTTTAAGATGCAACAGGGCCAGATCATTCAGGACTTTGTATGTGATGATGTATATGTAGAGATGAAATGTTTTGATAAGCAGATCCATAATTTTCACTTGCTCTCCCTGTTTTTTCGTCAGATTCTATTTCGAGCATGCCGTCCTCCGGATGTTGCCAGTCAGCATATGCACATGAATAGCTACGCTGAAAACAATGATGGACAGTTCACACACCCAAATCAGCGTGTTTCTTTAGAAGTGCTGAGCGCAACAGCGAACTCCATTGAGGCAGTCAAACCGCATGTTTATAATGCGGTGTTAGTTCGCTCGCTATGATTGAAAACCTGCTTCTGGGCTGTCTGTTCGCTCCGAGTTTGATTACTTCCCCCAACGGACTCTACAAGTGCATCTTTGAAGTCGCTCTGTCGGTATTATTTTATGCATGAGTAAATAAATACAGTAACTGTCGCCGGCATTTTTGTTGGAAGAGCCAAAAATACAGTATGGGGTGTGTTTTGGCCAGATGAAAAACGGCTATATTTGAAAACACAAGGACTGTTTGTCTCAGGTTTGTTTTTATGATTTTTAAATTTTTAAGACGGAGCTTGTTTTAATCCTGATAAGATTTTTCATGTAGAGTGTTAAAGGGGGATGAGTGATCCAGAGGATGTCCATGAGTGAGAAACTACCCTCTTCTTCTTTTGGTATCCACTGTCAGGAATAAAGGAACTGGGATGTGGAGGTCATTTATCCACAGGGAAGGATCCTCAAATCCTTACTAGCCTTGAGAGCTCAGAATAGTTCCTTCAGAAGTCTATGTGGTTTTTAGCCTTGTCAAAAAGGCTTCTTTATTGGAGTTAGTGTATAGGCGGTGTTTTTAAACGACAACCCACAGACATAATCTCCTTTTGAGACCATTTTCCAAAGGGAAATGTCAAAGGCTGTTTCTGCTTCCTGTACAGCTTTAGTGAAAGCAACTCGACAGGTATAAGAACCTGAAATTTCCCAAAGGGTCATTGAGCAATAGCACAGTTATAGCTGGTCATAGATTACATTTATGAATATGCTCCTTCTTCCTAATCTTTGTCTTCGTTCCTGCTTAGATTTAAAAAGTGGTCTCTGGCTGTTGTTGGGGGGTAAAGCCCAGATCCCATAACAACTGCGTGAGTCAGAGCTTCTTTTTTTAAAATGATTTGCTTTGTTATTATTCTAAGCAGTGATGAAGTAATGTGATTATTACTACAGTCGTTGTTATTGCGTTAAATAATAAATGGCCTGGTACTTTGTAGTGCTTCTACACAATTTGAGCACTCAAAGCGATTTCTTACTACAAACCTCATTCGTCCATTCACACACACACACTTTCACACTCTGATGGATGCATCAGGGACAACTCGGGTTTCAGTGTCCCACCCATTATGCAAAACAAATATTAAAGGTTGCACGCATTCACTCCGATATTCCTGTATTGCCACTGTGTCCACTGCAGTAGAGTGCACAGACCGGGAGTCACATGTGGAAAGTTTGCAGTTCAACTAGTGGTAAAACATCCACAGAGTATCTTTTAAATTCTCATCCAAAGGCAATAACACACCAGTCGTGCTGCTGCCACCCAAGCCGCTTAGCTTCTTTCCCCTTCCTTTAAGCCAACTCTCTCCTGATTGGCTGTCCCTAATAAACAGAAGATTTAAACAGCATTTGGCTTCTTTGTTCAGATAAATGCGCCTGAGATGACCATATTAGGAATACCCACTTTCACATCATAAAGATCATAGTGCAGGGCAAAATGTCTGAAACTGTGTGTTTAGAGCAGTCTTAAGTCTGAGGTTTCGGCTCACAGGGATTACTTGCACTTATGCTGACCACATCAGTGACATCATTGAAACCTTAGCCATGCTTAGTATGACTGTCCACAAATGTAATAGAGAGTCTTAGTGCCCTTTTTTCATTCCAAAACCATGACAAAGCATAGATCTCCATTACATATAGGACACACTATCATGAGCTCTACATACACGTCTATAAAAGTATATGTTTGTGCATCATGAGTTTTTATGGCATTTCATTTTGATTCATGATTCTGGTTTATCTTAACATTTGCACTTTTAGTCATTTGTAACACTTATCTTATTTTTCATAACAGTTACAGGTGTGATATAGTGAACTCCATTTTTATTTACTATCATATTAAATCACTGAAAGCTTTATTAATACAACAAGGCTTTTGTCCAGGAAGCAATGACCTTAAAATACCAACTGAAATAAATGTCTTCTTAAACAGTACAGACACACACACATACAAATTTTCCCTTACACTGTATCCTTGACAATAGCTCCCTAATGTTTCAGCAGTGACAGGCTGAGGGTAATGTCCATTACAGCTGTCTGCCCACACATGACAGTTGACACGATCGATATGCCTCTGCTGCTCCGCCTCAGATCGTCATTCCAAGAAGCCTTGATGCAAAGAGGAACTGCGACCTTTACTGACACCTGGAGATCTAGTGGGAGTTTTTGCTTGGTAACGTTACAAAATAGGTGCAGTTACTGTAGCTGCAGTCCACAAATGTCATAAAACTAAATAAAGGAAAATCACATTTTGGTTATGCAAGATGGAACAATAACAGGACTATTGGTTGTAATTTGTAGGGGGAAAAAACTGTCCACTTATTATTAACTAGATTTCAGTTCACGAGCAGAAGATGGAAACTGGTGCCCAGTAAGGCAGCAGGGAAAGACCCAATTAGACAATGATGTGTCTGTCAGTGGAAGACGATGTTGTTGTGGAGTCTAGAGGGGGCCTTAGGTAGAGACTGAGCTTTCATACAGGAAGCTGCTTAGAAAGGAAACCATAAGCTTTATTCGCAAAACTTCTGTGGAAACATGAACACTGAGAACGTGTAAAATTTAGTATTTCATCACATGCCTAAAGTGAAGCCTACTCCTTATTCATTCCTATTTATCTCCTTCTTTACACCCAGAGGAGGAGTACAGATCTGCTTTTTGCTTCAGCTGACAGTTGTGCTCTATCGGGAGCACATATAATACAGTAGGTACTATAGTACATGACAACATATCGTGGTCGCCCTAAAGCTTTTTGTCTCCAGTTAGCTTGTTAAGAGTGTGTTTTTGACACTGCGTGCTAGGCGTGGTGACAACAGAGTATGCTAATTCTAACATGCTACCATTTCCCCAGTGCAACCCCTCCTAGTCCCACAGAGGTTTATCACGGGCTGCATATCAAATGTGCACCTCGGCAAGTCGTTAAAGCAGAGAACAAGTGTCTCTAGAGCCATGCTATTTACAGCAATACCAGTTTGTGATTGCTTGAAATGTCAGAACTGTGTCATTAAACTGCATTTCAGTTGCATGCAGTTGACCTTTTCGTGCTGCATTTCATAATCCATATCACAGGACTATTAATTGGAACTGTTGATTAGAGGGTGCCGTTCTTGCAGGGGTCACCTTGGGCTCTGAGCTTGCAGTGGACATTTTTAGTCATCCTGACAGGTTTGCTCTAGGGATTGGACTCCTTGTCAATATCTTCAAATCAAACAGAATAATTTCACAGTTCAATTTTATGGCAGTGAGTTTGGAAACATCATTAGATTTTATTTAGCTTACACACACTTCTGGGGCATTCAAAAGTACTGTGCAAAACTCACATACTGCTCATCTGCTGTAGACGGTCTCCTTTTTACCCATTTTTGTTGCTCTCTGGTTGTCCAGTGTCCTCAAATATTTTATTATATGCCAAACTTTCAGCTAATAGCTCTTTGGGAATCACCTTGCTGGTGCAAAAATACTCTTTATTCCTTTAAAATTGTGTTGTCTTTGGCATTCCTCATAGATTCAGCTAAATACATTGGAGGAAATTACTTTTTCAGCATTTTCAGGTCATTGCAACAAATAGCCCAAAGATATGATTTAAAATTAGTTTTTTGCTAAGTTTTTAAAGGTCAACATTCATCATGTCAGGTACAAAGATCGGAATGAAATGAGTAAAAAAACAGCCAACGTCCAGAGAAAAACTTTGAAAGACTTCCAGAAAGTCTGGAGAACTATTACTTAAAACTACTTACTACTATAGTTTTACATATATGTCTATGCACCACTAAATAATGTGATCAATTACTGACATAACTGGTATTAAATAACAGTTTAAAGCCATATTTGCTTCCTTTATGTATTTTATCATATTCTGTTATCTCCTATGTCCCCCCGGTGGTGATTTTGAGTATTTTATGTAACAAGTTAATTTGTTGTGTTCACCACAGCACAACATGGTATGATCTGGCGCAGTATGATTTGCATTTTTTCTACATATAACAATTTAGTCAAAGCTGCACAAGGCCACCTCTTTTGTTACAGCTGTTCTTTCTCCTTACAGCATCTTACCAAGTTGCCAAATCCTCATTGCCTATGCACAAATTGTCTCTCATTTCTCTCTCTCTTTTTTTCTTTTTTTTTGCAGCTGATTTGCAGTTTAAGTGGTTTTGAGACCAAACAAGCTTGTAGAAAAATGCTCTAACAAGCTCACAGTATGTGTTGCAGACACACACACATACAGAAGAAATTAAAATGTGTGATTTACATACGTGTCCTCAGGTTACAAGTGCCCTGGTAGTCTAAATTTGTGGCCTCACACTCCCACGATTATTGCTGAGGGTCATATGGAAATGTTTCTAATTCACTCAACAGCTGGAGGTTTTGTCTTCAGCAAGACTTCTCAAAAACAGCATCCTACCTAAATGCCCATTATCTGTGCTTGGCAGAAATACACATGCCTCTTATTTCCTAATTTATTATCACTTCTGTTATTTGATATTTCTATCAGAAGGCTGTAGATAGCCTCACAGATTTTTTTTCCTTTCAAACCAAAAATCAATTTGTTTGAGCTCTTTGATGAAATGAGACTGTGTTTTTCTTCTTAAGGGATTTAGATGGAAACGGGGATGCATGCGTTAGAGAAGATATACAGGAATGCTTGAAAGCATCCACGCACTTGACTATAAACACGCATACCCACTCAGGTGTGGATTTAATGAACATAGTCTTTGAGGTTTCCTCTGTAGGGATCCTGTAAAAAAAAAGTACTCTAAAAAACAGATTTTTAATCAAATTTTTATCCTAAACCCTATCTCGATAGATTTTTGTAAATTAATTCTAATATTAACAGAAGTACCCTTTTGTCTCAAATATAATTTCCCAGGTGCAATGCTTTGGCAGCCTTGGAAATGCTGAAAGACAAAGAACAGTGCTGATCAGAGCTGGAGAAAACGCAGAGAGGATTGAGAGGCTCCATCCAATCAGCACTAAGAAGCGCTAAGCCATGCCCACCACACATCTGTACAATGACGTCAGAGTCCAGTGGACTGCAGCACACTGACAGGTCTTTTTATGTGACTAATGTGCAGGAGGGCTTAAGTAACCCGTGATGGCGAAAGTGCTGCACGTCCACAATCCTACTATGTAGTAGGAGTTCATAACAGTAGTCTTTGCACGTCAACATCTTAAATGCCTCCATTGCTGGCTAAAAAATATTAAGCAACTTCACCAGAGAGTATAGTTCTGTTAAATTCTATATAGAAAACTGGGGAAATTTCTTTCCAGTTAATTAATCTTAGCGGTGAAATTTCTGTGAAGTTGTGAAAAATGTCATTTTTCTTTCGCTTTACACAACTTGCTTTATTCACTCATCCATACAAGCACTTTTTTCTAAGCTCTTTTTATGTAAGTTCTTTCTATCTAGCAGTCTGTCATTCACATTCATACTCAATCGGATACATTGGAGAGAAACTTGGGTTTGCATCTTGTCCAAGGATATTTGGCCTGCAGACTCAAGCAGACGGGGATTATTGATTTGACTGATTTACTGTTATCGATACAGTAAGCCAAAAGAAAGTACACTTACCTACATCTTTACTAACAAGTCAGAAGGTATACTGACACCACACGGCTACTACTTGTGCCTCATTTAGACTTGGTTATATTCTAAAAGCATCTAGTCTTACATTACTATTTCAAATGTAAGGTCAAGCCCACGGTGAATATGTGGTATTGTGCTACAGTGCTGAGGGTGAGTTTGAGAAGCAGTTCAGGGGTGCAGACTCAGCTACGTCTGCTAAATGAGATCTGCTGCTCCACTGCTGGAAATGCTGTTAACCTGCTATGTCAGGAGCAAACACTTTGATGTCTCCCAGAACCAAATCCCTCTGTCGGGTGTGAGGACACCAGTGAGTTCAACCCACTCAGCTTCACGGAGCTGTGGAACACAGCATGAACTGCTTGGGTATTTCCTGTACTGACTAAACTAGATTTGCTATCTCAATAACAGCTTAACACTATTCTCGTGGATCCAATTATTATAGTCTAAGATACAAAATGTTAACTTGAATGCCGACTTGTAGTTCCATGAAAAGAAATAAAGGAGCCTGGACACTGAATTGAATTAAACCATTCAATAAAGTGGATTCATCTCATGAAAAGGTCACTTGATGAGAGAAAATTGAATGAAAACTGCATATATGTCACCCCTGGTTCAAAGTCTGTTAGGGCAGAAATGCTTTTTTTTTCATGTGATAAAAGACGTCTGTAGTTAGTAAGCTTGTTTTAGCCTAGATGAAGGAGCCCTTTTTCCATAGAAACATCACATCTGCAGTAGCGTTTCTAAAGAAAGAGATGGTGAAAGGGTGGAAATGTTTCTGAAACAACCCGATAATTGATAGAAACCTGAGGAAAAAAAGGCTAAGAATCATTATTTATCTGCTTGAAAATGTAAATGGCAATAATGAGGTGCACTAGCAGATTTGCTGAGTTCAGACAGTTTATTGTTTAAAGTGAAATGTGTCAACTGAACACTGAACAGGAAAAAAACTAAAGACAACGGCACATTTTCAGGCGAAGGTGAAAGACTTCTCAGACGCTCAGACTATGTCTAATCCGTTATGTGAATGACACTAATAGTATAGCAGGCTTATAGGAACAATCAAAGAGGGTAAAATGTGTAACTAAAAGATGTCATCAATACCAAAGTTTTCTAAATGTTTATGTGCAAATACGCTTTTTTTGTAAAAAAAAAAAGAAAAAAGAAAAAAGTCTGAGTGTAGAAGCCAGGCACAGATTACTGTTTCTTTTTGTTGGCACATTGGAGTTAAATGTGACATAGGACAAAAAAGCAACCAAATTTTCCAAGTTTACAGGAATAATAATGTGTTATAGATCTGCCTCTGAAAGATACGTGAACAAACCCTCCGTAAAATCCTTCAGAATATAAACACAACTAAAACCAAACGTTCTTGTGCATGTAAGCGCTCTTTAGGCCAGAGGTGAGGGAACTCCAGGTGTCAAGGAACAGTGTCCTGCAGATTTTAGATGTGTCCTTGATCCTACACACCTGATTTAAATGCCTGAATGACCTCCTAACATGTCTTGAAGTTTGACAGAGGACTGGCATTGAACTAATCGTTTGATTCATGTGTGTTGACCTGATATCAGAGGGCGATATCTAAAACCTGCAGGACACCGGCCGGCTGCTTTAGGCAGAAACATAGTAAAATATCATTTTAAGAAAAGCCTTAAAAGCTTAAATTTGATATATATCAAGTTTACTGTAAGTAACTGATACTTTCCCAGTCGATTACTTATATTGAATTACATTACTTTTTAGTACTGCAAATGTAAATGGGGTATTCTCTTATAAATATCCAATGGACAAAGAGTAGTTCCATAAAGACCTACTGAAATAAAAATTATATAAGAAAATAATTTAAAAGTGTAAAAAACGACCAGGGCATGAATCGTTTTTGTCTGCTGGTGCCTTTAATACTCAACAACATGCTACATCCTGCAGTTTGAAGTAGTCTTAAACGCTTAAGTCTTCATTCACCTGAAACGGCCATCTTTCTCCCACTGAGTGAGCACAGCACGCCATGCAGACAGCATGGTTTAGACATTGATAGCTTCTTCTGTTTTCACACAGAAAACGATTGCCTCATTTGAGTAATTTTAGCATCCATCTCCTCCTCCAATCAATACGGAGCTACAGTACACTCCAAAAAAGGCGTTAACAACCTAGTAAGCGTTATTTACGCTACTTGTTCAGAAATTGCGCTGTAAAAAAATAGATATTACCACAAAGTAAGCATGGAGGGTTTTTTTTTCTAAAGCAGCTTTAAAAATATATGTTTTAAAAATGTATTCCCTGGAATTACATGTTTTTTTTAATTTTATTTATCTTTATATTAGTACAAGAAAACACAACAGGCTACATGTTTTCTTGTCCTATTTTTTTTATCCGCCTTACAAAAAATAAAGAAATGAAAATAAATTGAAATGACTGTAACAAAAGGCCATTTTTTACAGTGTACAAACAGAGCGAACGTGTTTTTCTGCTGCCAATTTAGGCACCCGGTATGTTGTTGGCTGAGTCTGGCTGTGATGCTCTGACTGATTATTGGTGAAGCCAGAGGAGGAGGGAGGCAGTAATCCGTACACAGAGCGACCCATCTGAGCCGCCAGCAGAGCTGCTTGCGGCGGGCGTGGAGAGACCATGGAGCTGCCGGGGTTTATTCTCAGTTCAGATCGCTAAAAGGATACAGACTAATACACCGCATGCCAGCGGGGATGTGCAGAGAAGACCAGTAAAGAGAGCTGACTCGTTTTCACTTTAATTGTCACGCTTGTCCTTTTCCCCGGAGCGTTACGCGTGTTACCGGAGCGCTCCACCTTCTGATGCCGGGAGCGCAGAGCCGGGTCAGAGGCTGATCCGAGTCCTCGCCTCGGATCATTTTTCAGTCTCTGTGACGCATTTTAGCGTTGTTTAATAATTTTTTAATTAAAGAATCAGCTGTGGATTGTTTGCCCATCAAAGGGATTATGATTTTCTCAGACATGAGTACGGGGACCAACTCCCCCAAGGTTCATCCACCGAACGGGACGAGGTTTTACACGTTCCAGGCAAGTTACCTGCTCGTCTTCGGTCCACCTTTTTTGTTTGTTTTGCTTACCAAGATTTCAGCTGCTTGTTTTGGTTTATTTGTGTTGACAGTATTTTTTTTCTTTTCTTGTTTTGAGTGCTTTGTGGCTTTTATTCAGATAAATTGTATGCGGATTTTCTCAGGAAAAGTGGATGTTGGGTATTTCCTACATTCAACCCTGTGTTTTCCACGACTTTGAATTGTACTTATATTGCAAAGTGCTGTGTTTTGGATTTTGAGAGATGTTGACCAAAATTCTCGAATTTACCAAAGAATAATTTGGTAATAACTTGTCTAAGATCTTAAAGAAGAATAGTGCAAAGGATCTTCACACTTCCTCCCTAAATAAATCATCTGACAGTTATATTATGTGAAACTGCAATTCAGAGTTTATATAAATCTGTATAATGATATTCAATGATTCATGATTTGCCCACTGTATGTTTGAAGAGAAATAGGGACATATGTGCACAGTCCCCTACATTGATTACTGCCCCCCCCATCACCACCCCCTGCATAATTCAGCTCTGCTCAGAGCTCATGCCTGCACGCAACGAAGCAGTGTTGGTGGATATTGATCCAGTGCGTGTTCCTCCTGTAACCAAGCCAGCACTTTCTGTTTTATTGTGGGTGGAAGGAAGAAGGGAAGTGAGTGAGACTGTATCCTTTTTCATATCTGTCTTCCAGCGCCTGCTGGTTGTCTTTATAGCATAAAAGGGGAGGAAAAGGTGATGATGGTTGGAAATTTTTGCAGCCAGGTGCAGTCAGCATGGTTTCGTAAGCGTGGAAAGTGGTTTGCGGATTGAGTTTCAAGTGAGAAGTGCTGAGGGGAGCTCAGTTTTGGACGACATGTACATGTAGAATTACACCTGCCTCATAAGCCCATCAATCAAATCCCAGTCTGAGCTGGCACCGGATCAGACTGTCTCATCCCTTTACTCTTGCTCTTGCTTTACTCTTGTGATATTTAACACAATTTGTTTTTATGGTAAGCAAGTAGAGCATCATTATCTCTACCTCTTAAATAATTTCCTCGGATATCTTATTCATATGCCCTTTAACCACTGAGCCGATGCGACTTTACCATTTGAAGATTTTCCCCCTCTGTGTTTGTCATAACCTCAGCTTTGCCTTTTCATGTCAAATCATTAGTGAAGAAAGGCTCCCTGGAGGGCTCATACCTGTTGGAAGAAGCTCCTCTGATACTGCAAAATCAAAAGGATCCTAGATCAGAGATTATAGTCCTAGGAAGTCCCCGTATAAATCACTTGAAGGAAAAGCCACTATTGGGCTGCTCACAAGTCTTTTTCTTCCACTCTTGGCGTGCTATAACGTCATTTCACTGATCCATACCAGTACTTTCTCAGTACAGTCATTTAAACGCTTAAAACATTTCCTGTCAAATTGTTTACCCTCTACTAATGATATTCATTTCATCAGATTGCCCTTCCTAGTTTGCAATTATAAATCAGTCGGGGCAAATTAAATTGCAAAGTAGGTGCCTTTTGAAGCTTCAGCCGCTCGATCAGGGTGATGAAGTTATTCAGTTTCTTTAATATGCACCGCCAGGCTTTGCAAACATATACCCAGAAAGTGTCACAGCCTTCTTGTTCTGGGACTTTCTAGTCTGACACGCTGTGGTGCCTACTGTCTCTGTAACTTGCTCCAGCTTTTAACTGATATTTCCTTACTGACATACAAAAGCAAACAGGGGTGGCACGCTAACATAAGACATCGGGAGAATGAAGGAGCATCTTTTCTCACATGCAGTTTTGTGGTTTTGTGCCCTAGAATTCAAAAGTGATGCACTAAAAACAAGATGAAAAGTTTACAGCCATTCTAATTGCTTCAGGAGGTTGTGTTCAGGCATGTGGGGAAGGCAAGCCCAATTTAAATTTCTTATCTGTCTTATCTGTACTTTGTAACTATTAGGAAGATTGAGTTGCATAAATCCTTTCACAATGCTGGCCACCACTGAAAATACTTTCTACCATAAAGCCCTGAAATGTGTGTATTCCCAACAAACCACAAAGCCATGATATGGCAAGAACATAACTGGTTGCAGTGATGGTAGGAACCACACCAATACAACGATATCAGATTGTGCATTGACCAGTAGGCTGTTGTTCCTTTGGTATACAGAGAACCATTTTTCAAGTGTGTCTAAAATGCATGTTGAGCTTATGGTGTAAAATGACCTCTTTTGACGTGCTATTTCTACTGAGTGACAAGGTGACATGGAGGAATGACGCAACTACCTCTCTGTGCCTTTGACTATTTGCTGTGCTGGAGTGTTCATATTCATGGAAATCCTCCCATGAAGGGAAGACTTGTTGGCAGTGCTCCGAAGCCTTTGGGCATTATTACTTGGTTTGCTGCAGATTTTTAGTCATGATTCTCTTTCAAGTGGCAGAAATTCTGCAGGAAGTGCTCTTGTAGCGTCGTCATCATGTAACACTTTAAAGAGTTGTACTACAAAGAGTTGGTTAGACAAACAATGCACACAATGGTTCTTGTCCCTGGGCGGTTTCTCGGGTGAGGGGAAAGCCCTGGCAGATTTTAAACCTTGAAATAATCATATGGAGTATAAAAGTTTAAAGGGGGGGGGGGTGGATACGCTCTCTTCTACTTCCATATTTGTGTTTCCTACACTCTGCTTTTACTCCAGTTTTACTGGATTCATGGTTAAATTTTTATCTTCTACCTTGGAGCAGTCCATCAGTTCGCACAAACTCATCTTTCTTTACACCATATAAGGAATTCCTCTCTTACTGATATCATAAAGATCCAGACGTAGACAAAAATATCAAGAAACAGCTCTAGAGCAGTTTAAATCCTGAGCTTCAGGCTCACAGGGATCACTTGTAGTGTTTTAAACTTTTTTATATGAGGATCTACTATTGCACCAGTATACATATGGCAAATAATATTTTTTTTTTTTAACATTAAGTCTAGATTAAACAAATATATTCTCCTAATATGCCCAATTTTGTGGAAGTGTCACTTTACAGTCAATTCAAATTCAGCTCAATCATTCATTATTATTAGTTGCTTTGTCTGTGTCCTTGTATTTAACATTTGGTTGTTACTACTCTACAATACCCCGCCAAACAGTTTGTCAGGGCTGAGCTATCTAATAAATTATACATAATTGTTCCCCGGGATTTGTCCTTGGTTTTCAAATTAGCGTTTCATGTGATTAGTCGCTACAGCTGGAGTGTCTTTGCTTAAAAGCCTCCCTTTCCCCCACAGTCTAAAATGCATTGTCTTGCATATGGCCTGTGCAGCGTAACACCTCTAGCAACATCACAGAAAGAAGTTCCTAGTGTGGATAAATGATAAGAAACTGGAGAACAAGAAGGAAGTAACACTGACTTGTTATTCTAATCAGGGCTTAAGTAAATTGGCGGTCAACTTTTGAACAGATTGTCAGATATGTTTACTGAACACTTTTATTTGTGTGTGTGTTTTTGTTTTTGTAAAGTATTTGGTTGCTGTTAAAGAAGAGAGGAAGAAAATGAGCTGCTACTCACTGGTCTCCTTCAAAATAATCTTCTCTTCTGCAGCGAGCTGGCATTTGGGAGGTTTATAGCAGCATGGCCACAGGGGGAATTTGGCTAAAAAGCTTCTGTTTGGGTTTGCCTATAAGCATCTGTCGCCAGTGCTTTGTTTGTAAGCAGAGCCACAGCCCAGGCCAACCTCACTTAATCAATCTGCTAGAGCCGTGCTACAACTGGCTTCCACGTCTGACTGTCTGACTGAGGGTTGACGTTCAGGGCTTGACAGAAAAGATGAAACGTGACTGTGGACACTGATTAAAAAGTGCTTCTTTTCATTTTGGTGCTTAACGCCAAGGAGTGATGTTTTTACTGATGTCCTGATAAAAATTCTTTTCTCCACTACTAAAGCCGAATGCAGACATGACACACTGCCTCTTGTTCCATTTCACATTTTCAGATTCATTAATCAGTGCTAACTAATGTGCATTCTCAAGCGAGCACTCTGTCGAGCCCAAACAGGCTCAAGGAGTACAGAAAGAGCCTCAAGATGGGATGACTCATAGTGAGACACCAGACAGCAGTTTGAGTGACAAGTAAACACCTATTCCTCCTTGCTCAGGATGCCAATGGCTCAGCTGCCAGTCTATCCCCTGTACACCCAATGTACCATAGCACTAACTGACTGCTACTGACATGTCTTGCAGTTGTCAGTAAAGTGGTTTGTTTGTGACCTTAAAAATAAAATAAAGAAAAATGTAGTGAATGTACTAGAAAACAAACTAATCACAGCAGTTTTCTTGGCTTTTGGTTGTTAAATTAAATAGATTTCATTTTTAGACTTACAGAACCTTTCAATGTTTATATTATTAATCAACTAGTCTGAACTGTTTTGGCAATCACTTGTAAATGTAAAAATGAGTAAGTAAATAAACTGATTCTCGTTTCCTAAATGCATCTTAAATGCTGGGCGATTAGACGAAAGTAACAGCTTCCATTTTATGATGCTAACTTTGCATGCTATATGTATTAATAGGGATGTCCAGATACAAGTGTAACAGCCGGTGCCAAAACAAGCGACCAAAACAGAAGTAGAATTACAGAATTATAATTCTTAATACTCAATTTGATACCAAAGTAAAACGATTGTCCTTTAATAAAATTATAAAACAGAACACATTAGGATGATTTCTGAGTAGACTGTTAAATTTACTATGACAGCTAACCTTAATTAGCTTAGTTAGCTTAATCATATATAAAGCAATAGCCATTGCAAACATTTAAGTCTTTGGGAGACTCTCTTTTTTTTCCTTTGGATGCAGCGGTGCTAGCTGTGTCAAAAAATAACATATTTCAGGCTAATATAGGAAGGATATATGCAGCGCTATCGCAGCAGCTTGCGAGAGCAGACTAGAACAGCGGTCCCCAACCGTTTTTGCGCCATGTACCGGTTTAATGTCAGACAATATTTTCACTGACCAGCCTTTAAGGTCTCGCGAATAACTTCAACAAAATAAAATGATACAACCAAGACAAAAACTGTAGTATTTTGAGGATATAATAGTAAACGTGAATTCACTGTGTAATTGTGTAACTTCATTAGCAGCGTCCTCCTGAAATGCGCTAACAACATTGAGAGTATCCTCTCTGCCCCTTAACACTCTCTGGTTGCTATGGTAACACGGAAATATTTATTTCAAAATAAGACACACAACTACAACACGGGAAAAGACCCAGGGAAATCAATTTAAAGATAAAAAACCCTGAAAACCATCAATTTCACACTGAGCCTCAACTATCGCGGCCCGGTACCAAACCGGTCCGTGGCCCGGGGATTGGGGACCGCTGGACTAGAAGACTACCAGGCGTATACTGCCCCCTTCAGGTCTGATCCTTCTGCAACCTTGGTACAAATGGTGCCTTTTGCACTGTATGGAAGAAGGAAAAAAAAAACACATTTTTTTTGGAATTCTGGTGTAGAAACATAATGTAAGTATTGGTTCTCATTACATTTATATTGTACACTGATTTTATTTAATTATTTACTTATTTGGTGTTTTGCAATAAATAAACAGAGTTGCTGCTTCAATGAAAGAATTTCTAAATGTCAAACTGATTTAAATAAGAATAAAAAAATTGCAGATGCATTTCAGTGCCTCTACTGTCATCTTTTTTTGTTTGTTTGTTTGTTTAATAAATTGTGTCCTGTAACCATCCTCGCCTTTGTGAATGCCAAAGCTTAATCTTGGGCATCCTTGTTCGTGCACCGCGATGACAGGTTAGATACAAGATCCCATCCCCTCATATGACTGCTGCACGCTCACCAGCGCAGCTGTGGAGCTCCTACTCATCATATGACACCTAAACAAAACTGCAGGTTGATCCCGAGGGAAAAGCTGAAGCTTTGTGAGAGCTGTGCTTGCCTGATTATCTGGAACATTTCTGCAGCCGTTTCTGTCAGTTTTTGTTTCGAGCTGAATTTTTACCATGTGTGCAGATGTTTGCGCAATGACATGTAGCCATACATTAATACACACAAGACTGCAAAGAAACAAAAGGAACTTGCCAGTGCATGTGAATTACACAGTCCTGTCAATCAGGCGTACAGCAGACACGCATACACAAGTACAAATGCTCTCACACAGTAACAACAGCCAGCTGTGGAAGCGAGCTTATCATCACAGCTGTCTTGCCCAGCACCCTGCCACACACTCCCCCTCCCCTTTCTGTGTGCTCCACCCACCTCTGTGTCGTGTTTTTCAGCGTTGATGGATCAACAAAAGGTGGCTGTATGCAATTAGCACAAAAATGACAAATAAATACGCGGCCAGCCGACTCAAATCGAAGCTCTTGACCTTTCATTTGTTACACTGCACATAGTAACTCCTTACAAATGCTCCTAATATCCTTACTGACACACACTCACAAGCATGCTCCTCCCTTTGGTATCCCATTCCCGCCGCTGGTCTCCCAAGTGATACGTGTGCGTGCGTATGTGTTTATGTGTTGTCGCCGTTTGCCCTATTTTCTTGGTCTTTTTTTAATCAGCCCTCGTGCATTTAAAATCTGGCCCGGGCAGATGGGGAAGGGAGTTTGACCCACTTTGATGGATTCCAGACCGATTAAAAGGATGAGTATGCTTTCGAAAGCAAGAGGCCCCTGTATACCAGGGTGTGTGCATACAAGAGACAGAGAGGACAAAGAGATTGTATTCATGTGCCAGTATGCAAATAAACAGTCATCCTCCACCTTGTTGTTGACAGTGTCGTTATTCCGGAAATTGTAGTGTCAAGTTAAAAAACCAAATAGCCAATTTCAGCAATCTTTCTACGGTGAATATAGAAAGATTGAAGTGGGCAATTTTAGCCTCAGTCTTAATAGAGATGTTATAACTGCAGGGTTATCTGACAAAAACCCTATGCATAAGATAAATATACAAGCAACACATTAGTTCTGCAAAATGCACAAACTCTGTGGACTGCTCTGATGCAGAGGGAGGTTTGCCTCACTTCCAGTTGCAGCAGAAACTCAATTAGATGTTTTGCAAAGTGCTTATTTGATAGGGGGAAGAATCACTAAATGCAGCATTTTCTGCCAAAGCACCATGCATATAAGTTGAAGATAATATGTGTGCTGTACCTGAATTTTTCACTGTATTTGCATGTTAAGTGATCACTGAGAGAGAAAGAATGTCTATTATTTTTATTCTACTTCCACAGCACCTGTTCTTCTCAGAGAGCGTGAACATTGGAATAACAATAGGCACAAGAGCTAAATTACAAGGAAAAAGTGTCCATAGATTTTTGCTAGGCACTGTTTTTTGGAGGGCTTGTTGTTAAAAGTGCTGATTCCAGATGATAAAATCGCTCATTAGCAACAATGAGGTGAAGCGTGATGATGACCGCTGAGAGGGATGTCATGGGCTCAGCTGCTCTGAGATGGTATATATTTATATCCATCGATCCATCCATTCATTTCCGCTTATCCTTTTCAGGGTCATGGGGGGGACGCTGGAGCCTATCCCAGCTGTCATAGGGCGAGAGGCAGGGTACACCCTAGACAGGTCGCCAGTCTGTCGCAGGGCTAACACACAGAGACAACCAACCAATTAACCTATCCCCACTAACTGCATGTCTTTGGACGATGGGAGGAAGCCGGAGTACGGAGAACCCCACACAGAAAGACCCCGGCCTGATGCTGGAATTGAACTCAGGACCTTCTTGCTGCAGCAACAGTGCTAACCACCGTGCTGCCCACCATTTATATTTAAAGGAAAAAGATTATCTAAATCCCAAAATCGAAAACAAAGTTGTTATATGGAGAGTTTTATATTTAAAGACAAGTCACCTTAGGGGTTGATATTTTTAGCCCAAACTAACTAGTACTGAGGCTTGCCTTTAACCACTTTAGCCAGTCTAACAGTTATGCAGTAAAAGACTCGCCTAAAACTTGTCTTCATAAAATATTTTCTTTCCAGTGTAGTAAATTTCTACAGTGGCATTTTAAAACGAGTAAAACAGAGTAATGTTCAGTTTAACACCTGCCATTTGATTTGTGGATTTTGCTGACATGGCTGCTTGAAGGAAGCACTAAAGACTTAAATGGGGCTGGGGATATTAGATTCCTGGAGAAAGGTCTGTGAAAAGGCCATTCTCAAGATACCCAGACTCACTGTTATATTCTTAAATTTCTGTTATTTTTGGTCACACAAAAATCCACTATGAAAAAAATTATATTTTAAAAATGACCAATTATAATTTTTTTCATTTTTATTATTACTGTATTTCATAAATGGTAACTGGTAAAAGAAACAAAAAGAAGCATTTTTTAAACTAGTTTCTAACTTTCTTATTTAAAAAACTGCCAAAACACTCAAATGTTTGTTTCTTTGTATTCTGCTATATTAATTTGCACATGATATCCAAAAAACGCCTCTTAAACCTGATAATTTTATCCAAGTATTGCTTTAGTAAATTATTTAATGTTTTGTTTTGTCCATGTCCTGAAATGTTTCTTTTCAATACAAGCAATTGGAAAAAGTAATTTTAAATCAGTGATGAAAGGAGTGATGGGCTTGATCACGGGTTAGTCCCTTAATAGGATGTTTAGTCCGTAACCAAATGGCCTATGTATAATATTTCCAGTATCATTTATCCTTTAATGCGTCGCTGTGAAGTCTTTCTCTCTTTATTGCACATCATCCTTTAATCATCTGCCGTATCATCGGCTACACATGTTGAACAGTAAAGCGTATTTGATACATTACAGAGCTAGTAGCTTCACAGACTTTCACACACATGCACACAGATCCATAATAGATCCCACAGAGATTTTAAAGTGGAGTTAGGTGCACACTCGGGCCAAGCCACTCACTTCACTTCAATAGACTCTAGCATGGCAATAACCTCTCTCTTCATTGACGCAATTATGGTGCAACCGTTTGCCTAGCTCTGTGCAGCAGTTTGATCTCATTTATCCAACAATGTGGACTTGAAAGGTGGGGTTTTCTGCGTGTTTCTTGATAGAATATAAAGCTGTGAATATATTGAATCAAAGCAGGATTAACATGTATACTTTTTCTATGTTTGTCAATGATGGACATCCTAGATAGTTTTTGTGATTTGCAAGTCACAAAAACTAGTCTTTGGTCCTGCAGATTTTTAAGTGTTAAAGTGAACTTGTTGTATGAATTTCCAGCTCTTTATTACTATTCTTGGGCTCTACTGGAGTGGCTTTGAATGATTTTAATATAATCCTTATTTTTTTTATCCAATTGGCTGTGCCCACCCACTGCAGGTATGTCAGGCTTTTGCAGTCACAGTCGGAGCTGTTTTCTTGGGATCACCTTATCGGGGCTATCCACTCCTCAGAAATCTTACATATAGAACAGTGTGAAGCGTTTTTTTTTTTTTTTAAAACTTATTTTGCTATATTTTATATTAGCATCCAAACACTTTAAAAGCATATATATGATAATAGGAAAAACAAGTTCTGTCCACTTTAAGGATTGTCCCTGAGGTGGACTTTGATTAAATTTTAGTGTAATCGGACAGAAAAAGCTAAAAAAAAAACCAAACAATAAAAACATTCTGACCTGTTTAGAACATTTACGTATTTACTGACTATGTGATGGGGTTCCAATATTTGCATACTCTCTAAGCGGGATTTATAGTAAGTAAGAAAAAGTAAGAAAAACACTAGTAAATCATGGTTTGTAATAAGACACTTCACTACATGCTCATACAGCCATTGTTGAATGTGTCATTTCCACCCAATATTGAATGCACAGTATCCAGTAGTTCCATCACTGACACAGCAGAGTAAAAATGTAATGACCATTTTCATCCATATTTTAATCCTCCCCTCGTGCAGCCCCTATTCCATAATGCACATAAAAACAGGGGCACATCCTCGGCTCTCCCTGGTAAAAGCGATGTCGTCAGCATATTTGTCAGAGCTGTCATCAAGCTTTGCTCCCTTATCTGCAGGCCAACTCTCCAGCTGTAAATGGGCAATCGTTTTGCTTAGGAAGATAATTGACAAGTGAATGCAGAACAAGTTGGTGTCTTTCATGCAAACTAAAGGTGACTGTGACAATCTGGTATTGTCCAAAGCAAACCTGCTAACTAATTGTGCAATACAGATCATTTCCACTCATAACTGGAGGTTGCCAGGGGATCGGCAACTAGTCTCTAGGTAAATGTGACTGAGTCTGTAATGTACAGTCAATGCAAGGGATCGCTACTGGTCAGGTTTATTGTTATTAGATTAAAATAATGACCCAGTGAATCATGGAAACTCGGTAACTATATTATACTTACACTGGCTATAGCTATTCTATTCAGCCTATACAGTACGTTAGGCTCAATGAGCCTTTCCCAGATGCACTTCTCCATCTGGGGAAAATTTATCATCTGTGGAGCTGAAACTGGAATACCCTTTCCACAGTCCTCCATGCTGTGTAATTTTATTTCTCCATAATGGGAATAGTTGGGGGGGGTCAGGGGTCTTCCTGTATCCGGTCATTAACTCTACATCTCTATCTCTCTGTCTTACAGCCTCCTTTGCTTCACCGTGATTGACACATACATTTCTATTTCATTCAGCTACCCATCACTGTGCAAGTTGGATTAAAGGGCAAAACAGAGTCCGTTTAGAGGCACATGACTTAGCGTTTTCAATTTACTAAGTAATTAATTCACCCCAAGCTTCTCAAAGGCCTGCTGTGTGTTAGACTTCAGAAATGGTCTCAGTGTTACTTTCTCGCACACTGTGTCTTTGCAGCATTACGTCTCCCCTACAGTCATTCACATGAGGCGATACAGTACGCGGTTGGCCTTTGTGAATATTGCAGTGGCAATAAAATCTTTGCTACATTCAATTACGCCGGCTTTGACTGTCTTTTCCAGTTCAATATGTGTGTGGCATTGTTTGTGTGTGCATGCTGATAATGCCACGACCGGGCTGTAAACCCAGCAACATTAATTATCCACTGTTTCTCTGTTAAGCTGCGAGGGTTTTTAGACTGTTACAAACTGTTGTCTGACTTTTAAACTACACTGCCACAGTTTATAAAGTTATTTGAGGGGTCATCTGGCATATTTGTGGTCTTGCTTTCTTGCTGGTCACATGGTAGCTCTCCAAAGCCTATTAGGTCTGTGAATATCAGCTCTGACCTTTTGGCACACATTCAAACATGTTTCCTAGCCAATATATGGATGATAAACTGTATACTTAATTAGCATAACATGCCAAAAGAAGTGATGCTTTATTGTTATGGTTATCACACATCCATCTGGCTTTTTACACCCAGTTTCTATGACACAATAAACACTGCAGCTTTTTTTAAAAGCACAAACCAGTCCGTCATTGAAAATATGCATAGCATCTATACGACACACGAGCTTGACTAAAACTGAGCTTACCACCTAGAGTCGACGTCACAGCTCCAGGGAGCCTGCGTAGTAGAATCCATCTTATGAAGCTGATATTATGACACATTTTTGTTAAGAATAGTAATAACAATATGACATGTAACCATTACACTTCTGAGATGTCCAGTTGTTGTAGTCCACATCATTGATTATGTCAACTAATCGACTAATAGACGTGGCTTGTGGGTTTTCTGGCACCAGGACTTTGGCAACAGGTCCACTGAGTCTTGGTGGGGTTGACTGGGCTTGTGCCGGCACATCCTCCTGTGGAGTTTGGAGATATCCAAAGGTGTTGGCCCTATTTTCATGACTTCATAAGCTGTTTTGTTTACCAAGCTCTACCAGCATAAGATCGGATTTTATCGAGGAGATCAGTGTTATTCACTTTCCCTCATGAGCAGGTTTAATCTTGTTTTCTTGATTTAGAACAAGTCAAAAGAAAGTAAAAGTGGATTGTAACAATAAATCCATCTGATCTATTAAATACAATGTTTGTTAATTTTACAAGGTTGGAGCGTGTAATGGTTCTTCTTTCTTACACGTTCTGTTTACATAAAACTGTGCAGCCATCAAGCATGATGTAAAAAGCACAGGTATTAGACTCGGAGACACAGTTTCTGTGGCTCATATGTCTGTATTCCCTGCTGCTACCACCACCCTCTCATCATGCAAAATCAATACACCCGCTTGCAGGCTCACATGGGATAAACTGCAACAGTTCATCTGGCAGCAAAACACAGACTCCCTACTGAGACCACACCACCTCAGCACCTCATTTTTTTCCCAAAAAAGCACGTTCACAGAGTGTGTTGAGTGTTGAGTGCTGAGTGTATGTTCTGAGGAAGCCAGCCGAGAACTTAATTGTCTGATTATCTTCACAGCTCTTCTATGCGATATCTGGTTGTAGAGACATTGTCGCCTGCTGCTGTGTTTTTTCCTTTTCCTAGCATCCAGCTACAGCTGCATTTTTGGAGTCACTTCTTTTCTAAAAAGATCATTTGCGTCAAGAGCCCTGCAGGTGAGCTGGGAGCAAATTGCCATTCAGGATTTTTAATGAAAGTGTATAATGTTGCAGCTGGCAATAAGGCTGAGGACCTGCAGACAAAACATGGGGGAACTCCTTAGTGAGTTTACCAGCGGCATAGCAATTAACACAGAAAGTTAAGACAGACTGGATTAGCTACCTTTATTTTGGTGTGGAGGAATCAAATTATTTTGGATGGTTTTGGAAACCGAACTCTTCTTCGTTCCAGCATCGTTTCATAATATAATTACAAAAACATGTTGTGTTCAGTTGCTCAATCATTACAGCATGCCTTCCATCTCCACATGCATTTTAAAGTGTATGATCTGTTGCGGTTTGGAGATTTCCACATGTTTTGAAAAACCAGTTAATGATATGAAAATCAGTCTGTGTTTATAGGAAGAGCTTTCAATTTCCTTGAGTAATAACGGCTGCATGTTTTGACTTGGGTAATCGTTGGCAGTTACTTCTTTAATGTCATATTTCAGTTTGGGGAAATGTTTATTCTAACTTCTAAATTACATCTCTTTAATAGCAGTAACAATTATGAAACTGAAATAGAGTCTTGATCTTATACCTGCCTGCTTCTGGCCTACCTGTTGCTACCAATCTTGAGCTCTAAATACAGCACTGTGCAATAGTCTTGAGCCACCACTCATTTCTTTATATTGTTTTTTAGGAAAATGGCACAAAAAAGACTTCTACAAGTTCAACAAGCTTGAAAGTCGATGACTGAAATGATTAAATTCAGCCCTAAACAATGACAGAGTCGCCATCATCTTTTACAGATGGCCTCTGCTGGATATTAGTTACAATTTGAACCCGATTCATCTCTCCATAAGAGCTGTTGCTGCTGATTTTCAGTATAGTTTGTTTTTTCTTTTGGTTTCACTTCCTTAAAAGTGGCCTTTTGACAGCCAACCTTCCACTGAGACCATTTCTGAGGTTGAAGGCTCAACTGAAAAACCAGATACACCTCTCAGGC
>VUQR01022736.1:0-14224 GCA_015108515.1 Hemichromis elongatus | reverse complement strand
AATTATCCGCTGCATGGAGAAATGGGTAGATATGGTGAGCCAGTGCCAGATTTTTATTTATTTATATTTTTTTTAGAACATGCAAACAACACATACACACACATGTGCACACAACACACTTTAAGTGCGCATCAAACCACCTCCAGGAAACCACATCCCATTTCTGCTTCTCTCCCTTTATTCCACCCATTACAGCAGTAACAGATATGATTAGTGGAGTTTAATGAGCTCTGCAGAGATGAGCGTTCTGCTTGGTGCTCTGTGCTCCACAGCTACAGAACCCCCAGGGTTTGGCACCGCCGAACGGATGAAGTGCGTTCCTCCATCACTTCCGTCTCTTTACCATCTGCATGTAAATCTTGTGTGGGTACCAAAAGGTGGGCTGATATCATGTGCATTTTATAGATGCTTAATGTGGCAACAGTGTGCTCATCATTTTTTTGAATATGTCCTTTGATATGTTGTGAATTCGGATTAATTTACATTACGGATGTAATAAAGTGGTCATTTTATGAATACGGCCTGAAGATCGCCTCCATCGTTCAGTAAAGGAAACCTGCATACAGAGCGATCCACGGTGTCACTTTTTTTTTTCTGCTTGATGTCTTTGTGACTCACGGTGTTAAAATATTTACTAGGTTCTCCTCCATTTATATAACTGCATCACCTAGGCACACAGCTAAATTTGTGCGTGTGCGTATGTTAATGATCACGCATCTTTATCGCACCAAGCAGTCTTGAACTCGACTTGATGAACTGCTGTGCCCCTTTTCATGTTACACGAGGTTAATCCCGGCAATATTTCTCGCCCCAGTGATTTGCCTGATTTGCATTCATTTTACAGTGCGATTAAATTATGTGTCTGCTATAGACTGCATTGGACAACATTCATTTCACAGGCATTAAGATTAGTAGAGAGGGCAGTTTTTTGGTGTTTTATTGTTGCCATTTGGTGGCAGTGTTGCATTAGCACTGCAACTACGACAGATCATTTTTCTGTGGAAGTATTTTAGCGTGGTGGGGTAAAGTGTCTGATTTTACATCACTCAGCTTCTAAATACCTCGCATCTGGTCAGCTTTAACTCGCCCCATGTGACTTGAGATCAGATTTAGTTAGTTAGTCAACATTTCGACCTCCCAAATGTGACATTCAAGTAAAAAATTCTCCGTGGCAACAAGAAAATCAGTTAAACTACATACTCATAATTACTCATTCACATCTAGATGCTTCTCGGGACCTGACAAGTTTCCCATTTCTTAAAATAACTGTAATTAAAATGTTAATGATGCTGTTTATGATCTCATACTTGAATATAGCTCATATAGTCCATCTGCTCCATTTGCCAGATGTTTAAGAGGTGTATCATTTTATGTTGAGCTTAATTGTGCAAAAACTAAACTGCAAGTTTCCAGCTGAGCACCAAACTAATTAGTTTCAGTGTGAACACAGAATGAGTGCTCCCTGGCTAGATACAGAATTGTGCCCCTGTTATGTAGCTGTTAAGTGCCTTAGAGCGAACTCCTGTGGAAAATATGATTTTAGAAAAGCGACTGGCCTATTAAGACTACTCAGGCTTGGTTTTTGGTTTTTCTCCCTGTTGCAGAAAAAGGTAAACAAGTGCTGCAAATAAGCCAAAAATACATCAGTGTGTGTTGCCACTGCTTAGAAAATAGCAAAAAAGTACCAGCTCCAGAACTTCATCATGAAAATCACTGTTTCTTAAAAATAGTTACTCAGTATGGAGATTTGACACTTCAACATTGTCCTGCTCCATTCCCTTGGCAAATAGAGAAAGTTGTGCTAGAAATCCTCCTCAAGAGATTACAGTAGAATAAGAAATGTATGATAATGTTATTCAATGCTTGGACTGAATTATATTCCAAATTCTCGGAGAATGAACCAAATGTTTTCCTCTTTTCTAAAATACATTCTAGGTCATGATTGCAAAAAAAAAAAAAAAAACCCTCAGCAAGCAAAAAAACATTTGAAACAGCATCCACATCATTGCTG
Organism: Hemichromis elongatus; assembly: GCA_015108515.1. Classification (NCBI taxonomy): domain Eukaryota; kingdom Metazoa; phylum Chordata; class Actinopteri; order Cichliformes; family Cichlidae; genus Hemichromis; species Hemichromis elongatus. The sequence continues at coordinate 12,213 of VUQR01022736.1, read as the reverse complement.
CGTATGTGTATTGTTTCTATGCGTATTGCACCACTTAGAAATAAAGAACTTGGGTGAGTGTGACACTGCACTGCTTGTGTGCACAGCGGCAAATATAAGCATTGGATTTTGGCCTCATCATTTTTCATATTTCCTAACATTTCACCGTGATTTCGTGTGTGTCGCGCTCAATTCCCATGAAATAAGCCCCTTTTATCTTGACTTTAGCCCGACTACTACCTTATCCCATTAGCTTTGCTGCAAATATTCTTTCAAATATTTTTTTCATTGGTAGTGATCTTATTTCCCCTGGCAGTTCCCTCTCCTGTTCGAGATAAAGGCCCGATGGGACGCCACTGTGGCCTCTCCTACTCATTTGTCGTGTCGTTCCCGTTCCCGTTCTATAGGAGAGGACACTTTTTTCTGTGCTGGTGACACACGGAAAAAGTTGGGGGAAGAAAGGAGAGAAACGACAGAATGAGGAAGGGAGAGAGGAAAAAAGAAAAAAGTGCTGAGGTCGAGCTGGGGTGACATTTTTATTTTCGTTGCACCTATTGTAAACTAACTATTGCAATTTCATCTTTTTTTTTCCCGTCTCCCACTTGCATACTTCTGTTTCACTTTCATCAGTTTTCACATTTGCTGACGGCAAGCTGCAGGTGAGATCTATTTCCGGGCTTCAGATGAAGACACTGAATGACAATCCCTGCAGTTCGGTGCGTTTTGCATCCTTATCCTCGCCTGCAAAGGCATTTTATTAACTCGTCACGGTGATTTATTAGGTTACTTTGCACAATGTCATGAGTAAATATCATTGAATTTCCACTGTAAACGGTTATAGCTTTTTAACGTGTTACACTGAAATGTTTTCCTGTTGAAGAAACAGTTCAGGTCATCTAAGCAGCAGCTTCGGTTATTATTATTGAGCTCGGTAATGGGATTAAATCTATAGTCAATAATCCTAGCTGTTTGGTTTATGGTGGAGAACAGTGCAGTGCATATGGGGAGAGAAATGTCCTTGATGAATTGTGTATGTTTGTGGATTCTGAATTGATTTCATTTGATAACACCTTTCAAGAAACGCATTGATTTTGTGCTTCATTAATCTGGTTAATCGCTTGTCAGTAAAACAAAATGCCTCCAAACTATTTGTTGTACCTCGTTGATTTAGAGGCTTAATGATCGCAGTATTGACTGCCGACCACTCTGGACCTGATGTTGAACATGCAGGGTAAAGGTTGCTGTGTGTGTGCTGCAGCAAAGCACTTGTATTGATTTTCAACGCATAGTGTAGCGTTGCTGATCAATCGCTACAAATTTTTCCTTTATCAGCGGTGTTTACGGCGCAGCGGCAATACGTCTAATCTGTTTTGCGAGTTTGTCATCGCGCGGCGTACAGCCCTTTGATTCTAATGCGGTAAATCTTCTTTTAGCTGCTCCCTTCTAATGCAGTAAATGAGTAGATTATTTTTGTGATAATAGACTGACACTGTGGGTTGTAGCTTAGTTTGCTATATGTGCTCAGTATTTGGCACCGGATTTACAATCAAATTCATTCATTGACACATCCACTGTAAGCTCAACTTTTATAATATATTCAACTCTTTTACTGAGGTGTTAATTCAGCCTGTTGTTGTAAATAGTGTCGTACTGGATTGCATTTTATTTAACATTTTGCTCTCTCATGCCAGTGCAAAGACAAACAAAAAGACAAAGATGGCCCTCAGTAGTATGTTATCCAGTGGAACACTTTGATAATAATAATAATAATAATAACAATAATAATAAATAAGTGTTGTATTATTGAATTTATTTTTCCAATGATGTTGAAAGTTTGAATTTATGATAAAAGTTGCTGCACTGTAGTACAGCTTGTTAGGAACTGAGCTGGTTAGAGTTAGAGTGTGCTCCATAGTGATAACTGGCAGATGGCAAAAGCTGGTTCCAGGTGTATCGAGTGGTGAGAGCGGCAGGGTGAAGAGGCAGCAGTGTGTAGCTGAGACCTACAGAGGCCAGCAGGATTGTTGGAGGCTGAGAAAGTGTGCTACTAATGGATGCTGGCTGGTCACTGGAGTGAAGGTTGCCGACCTGCAGCACAGTGAGATGAAAAGTTACTAAACTGTCCCGGAGTTAATGGGGACCAAAGTTACTGAGTGGATATTAAGTGTAGTGTTAGTGCTACACAGTGAAAGAAGAGTCTGGCTAACAGTGTAGTGGATATTTTGTGCCTCAGAGTTGTAGGTTAGTTGATAGAAGCAGGAGGGTTAGAGCTCTAACACAAACACAGCTATGATATTAGCCATTAGTGAGGTCAAATCCACTGCAACTTCAGAAAAGACCAACAATTAGAAAAACATCGGCTCGTGGCCTCCTGGTACAAGCACTATTGTATCAATTTCAAAGTCCTTGATGATTTCCTTATCGAGTTATCGCATTTATACGATTTTCAGCAAACTTGACCTGTGACCTTGACTTTGTGGTTGAAGTCACTGAGATTCAAACACCTCCAGTAGATACACCTATAGTAGCAATTTGAAATGTCGTTCTCATGTTATCGCATTCACAACTTGGATGTCCATGTTGCCCGCCCAGCTGGCAGCTTGACAACCATACACCATTAGCCTTTTATAGCTGAGGCGTGAAAATGCTGCTAAAGCACAAAACACAAGAGAAGTTGAATAAATAAAAAGGAACCTGACAGAAAAAAATTCATAAGTAAATATGAAAAGAAAAAATCCTCACACAAAAGAAGTTTAATGGAGGTTGACGACAACATGATGGACAAGTGATAAGCTACATAAAACATGCTTGCCTCATAGCAAACATGTTTTATGTATTATACGAATCGCGCCTTTAAAGCACACATTACCTTGCATCTTTTTCTCCATCACAACATTGAAGAATCCTCGGTGTCCTCTAAGTGAACCTCTCCTTGCTCCTCCTCTTCTCCTTGCTATGTTTTGAATTGTCTCTCCAAAAAACACTTGTTGTTCTTGTGTGCTTTGGCAGCGTGCTTATGATGTCTAAAACGGTTTTGGTCGTGTCTAATATTTACAACGCCCAGAAAGGGACTCTACAAAAGAGGTCCAACAAGATCAGAGGAGCAGGGATTTAAGTGACTTTAAACGGAGGACGCTTGGTGGTGCCAGATGAGCTGATCTGAGTATTTCTAAAACTACTCACATGCTGAGATTTTTGCAAACATTGTCTCTAGGGTTTACAGGGAAATAGAAAATGTCCAGTGAATGGCAGATTTCTGAGTGAAAGCACCTAGTTGATGTCTGAGGGGAATGGCCAGACTTCTTTTAGCTGACAGGAATGCAACAATAACTCAACCAGCCACTCAATACAACCAAGGTATGCAGAAGAGCACCTTATGTTGAACCTCAACCTCCTAGGACCTGGTGTCATCACATTTTGGGTTGTCTAGACCACTTAAGAGGACATTATACTGCCGCTGTTCAATCAAAATTTAAAACGAATGTCCTTATATTTGGATATCAGGCCAAAGAGCAAAATCAGGTAAAAAGATACAAGATTGTTTTTACAATCTTCAGGTCCCAAATCAACACTAATAGCAAAGAGAAATCAAAAATGTATGCCATGAAAGAGTTTGGGTCTTAGCAGGTTGGCTACAGCTGCAGAAGACCACACTGAGTGAGCTAAGAGTGGGAAGATGAGGCTACAGTTCACACATTCTCACAAAAATTAAAGCACCATGCAACAAATCTCATCACTTCAATCACTTCCCTTTCCCAGTCTGGTATCCTTCATCTAATTTAAACAAATATTAACACTAACCCTAACAAAAACTAAGCTGCCAAAAGTACTGGGTCCTTCAGAAGCAAAAAGAAACAAAACATAACTCCAAACAATGCAATCATAAGCTGCTGTTGGGCCAGAAGGAGGAAGAGACGAGGAAAGACAATTTCCTGCTCATCGGGCCAAACCAGAAACACCCGGAAAAAAAATAGATCATGGAATCTAGTATCAGTGGGGAAGGGAGTGCACATTTAAAAATAACGCAAAAAAAAGAAAATCACATAAAGCACTTTGTCTCATTGGTTTATTCGCCTTTCTTATCTGCTTTTCTTTAATAGTTTTTTCACTTGCATATCCATTACTTAGCCAGTAGAGGGCACTAAAAGGAAGCAACTGAAATGACGTCTTCTAACATCTGTGCCGAAGGGCCAAACCAGCTTCATAAACACTGTGACTCTGTGTGCTTTCCACTTGAGTGCAAATATGCTGAAATTAACACGAGGAAGAAATGGAGCGTTTTATATTTAAATCAACCTCAATTAGGTATAAGCTGAAAAGGGTAAAGAACAAACTTTCGAGCTTAACGCCCATCCGCTTACTCGTAAAGACAGTGTTTAGAGCGCTGAACTGGCTAGAGTGTCTGTGAACTTGGGCGACAAGCACCCTACTCTTGTATTCATTATTCTGACATCTCCTCGACTCTCACCTCGAGGGGACACAGTCTTCCTCCTCAACCCCCTCATTGCCTTCTTATCTCCGCCGCCTTCAGCGCCGACTTGTCAAATTTCCTACTCAGTGTGTGTTTGCTTGAAAATGTCAGCCACTGTGAAAGATTTCTTCTTTTTTTGTTGTTATGTAACACTTTAATCTACATTCTCTCTCTCTCTCTCTTTTTCCTGCGTGGGCTTTTGTGTCTAAAAGAGGCTTTTTTATTTGCATCCTGAAAAGACCCTATCCAGATACTTGCCCTAAAATCATCACGCTCGTATAGATTCAGCAGGTAGGGTTTGTAGGGATTGTGCCAGTGCACGCTCACAGCAAAACAGGTGAGACTGAGTGGATCCGTGCTTGTTTAAGATAACAGAAGGTCGGGTGGACAGAAGGTCAATCCTTAATCGCTTCACCTCTGTCTCCCTTTTACTGCCAGAGTCGTAAGAGTGAGGTTTTAGAGAAGTTTAACTACAGGAAAGATGGATAATTAGGCGTTAGGGGGGTCGGTGTATTAGCCTTTGAAAAAATTCAGACCGCAGTTATGCTAAAAAAGCACCAATCCTGCTTCTTTTTTGCCTCTCTTAAATTATCTAATATTTCCACCATGTGGGTGGACTCGGAAATATTTGCGGCGACCTTTCGTGGACAGGGTCGGTTAATGGTAAATGGGAAGAGTGCTGAGGAAATGTGTGTCTGTGTGTGTGTGCGTGTCTGAGAGAATGCGGATGTACAGTAGGGAAGGCGAGTTTTTAATGTGGGAGAGGAAACCTGAAAGGAGAGGTTTGCCAGGGACACACAAGGGCAAGAACAGGGAAACAAAAACAGGATGGCTCTCAGGCCGACGTGGAACATTCTGGACAAGAGAGGGCGTTGACGGAGAAAGTCAGTGACACTGTGACAGTAGGAAAGCGCGCTCTCCCACTGAGTTATCTTTGTTGATCCTGCTCAGTAATCCATGCACAATAGAAGAAGAAATGAGTGGTGACCTAGTATGGAAAGGACTTTATGATCAGTTTAAGCATGCCTGGACACTGTTTATGTTAAATCCACCACAATAATAACTAATTTTCTTACTCACCAACTGAAACAGACTAAAAACAAAAAAGCTTGCATCTTTACTATTTATTAAAGCTGATTTTTTTCTTAATTTATTTTTGTATCTCCCTCTAGCTGTGCAGTCTCTGAACAGCTTGAATGACCAGATTGCAAACTTCATGGTGACTGGACCCAAGACACTAGAACAGGAGGAGCATGCCTTTCCTCCTCCTGAGAAGGAGACGCTGCAGAAGTCCATGACCCTCATGAGGCACCTCCTCGTGGATGCTCAGGTACACAAAAAAGCCCGTTTGTTTGTTAGCTTAAAAGAAGGCAGAGAAATTAATGGCCGGTCACGCCACAGGGTGAAATGCTCACAGAACGTGATGTCGATGAATGTAATCGTTTGTTTTTGGTGAACCTTGATGCACAAAGTCCTCTAGTACTGCAACACATCCTGGTTTAGGTCTGTGTCACCCCCTCTTAGCACCGCATGCTTTGAATGTCTCTTGATAAGCACTTTTCACAGTGTGATCATGACACAAGTTCTGAAGTTACCTCGATATTAATCCTTTAAACCCTCGAAATGGAAGACTGCAGCCAACCAAGCTGTCTCACTGGATGATAATTGCCAACAGCAATTTGGATAATTGATTTTTAAAAATTCACCTCAAACTAAGTGCTTTTGGTCTTCCTGAAAAAAAAAATCAATTTAAAAAATGTAACCTCAATATTGACAGGCGTTTGCAAAATTAGTTTGTGCCATTTTTGACTGTGGGGGAAAAAAAAGCTTTATGCCGTGTTGTTTCTAGGATTAATAAGAGACAATCCACTTTACAAAGGTGCCGGATAATCTGGTGATTGGGAAAAGAAGCTCAGATTTTACAAAATGACAACAGAGAAATAGCTAGTTAGTGTTCAGGCCGGGCAGACTTGTGTCTGGGAGTACATGTCATGCTTCATTTTGCACCAGTGCAGATTGTTTGCAAAGACACGGGAAGCTGTTCCTGAGCTTCTCTGGCAAAGGGGCCTCAGATGAAATGAAAATATTGACTGTGTGTAATAGGGGTGAAACAACAGGGTTACATATCCTGCATCCGAGTCAATTGCTACTCAAATACTTGCAGCGCAAAGGCGTTATAGTTGTACAACATACTGCAATATTCGATTTTCTCTTCTTACCAACAATGCGCCGCACTTTCCCTTCCTTCCCGTCCTCAAATGAATTTTCTTAGACGTCAGTCATCTAAGAAAACAGCTGCAATGCCTGGAGATTGGTGTTTGTGGCCAGCTAGTGTCACTGAATTTGTGAAGATGAAGACATCCACAGTCTCGCATGTATTTCCCATCCCTCAGCCTTATCCTCTTGTTTTGCTCTTGTGCTGGCTGATAATTTCACATAACCTTTGTTGGGGAAGAGGAGGAGATGAGATGCTGGATTCCTAAGAGCTCCAATTAGTGGAGGGAGGATGCACCCAACTGAATTGGCAATGTGTGATTGAGCTGTTTGCGATCTAATACGCATATGCTCATTGTGTTAATTTGCTACAGTGTCATTTGTATTCCCCTCACACAAATCTAAATTAAGCTCCAGCCTAACAGATGTTGTCGAACAAAAATGGTCATGAGCTGTGTGCTGCAATGAGTTTTTTTTTTTAACTTAATCACTTAATGGTTGCTTCTCTATTTGGCCTTCTTCCTTTTTTTTGGTTTGTTTGTTTGTGAGTCATGAATTAAAACAGTTAAATACCTCCTGTGCTTACCACACATATTCAAACAATGTGTACTCTATACTCTGTGTCTTTTTCGCTCAGGCTAAGAAACAAAAAAGGACAGGAGACACGTGCAGACTACTGATTAACTGCTGACATTGAACGCTGCTTTTCTTTTTCACTTCATCTCTCATTCAGCGTTCATCTATCTTTCAACAAGGTGGATGCTGTCTTGTTAATATGTTCCCTCTTCTTTTATTTTTGGTTCATTTTAGTTTGGTAATATATCACAAAACCGATGTTGATGGATTGGTGTCCACTCTTGTTTCCATGCAGGATTAAGTAACTGAGAATACAGAAAATTTTATTTCCAATCACAGCAGCTTGAAGCGTTCATGTTTATCTGTTATTCTCAAGAACACAATGGGTGTGCTAGAGTTAGCGTGGATTACCAGAGAGAACCAAATGAGTAAGGAACAAATGGAAACCCGTTCAAGAACGAGGAAGCTAACCATGCCAACCACAGAGACCCACCCCCAATTCCCACAAGTCTGGTGTTCATCAGTTATGCTATGGCAGTTTTTTTTTTTTATGTAAAATTAATGTAAATAGGTCTGCAGATGACTGCTGCTGACATTAACGTGTGTTTTTGTTCAGTTTCTCAAAGGATAAAGTAATTACTTCATCTGCAGTCCTGCAGCATCGTAGTGATTTCTGGTTAAAGTAGTATTTATGAGCTCTGATCAAAGAAATCCGGGACCGGATAGAAGTTCAAAAGAGACGGTCTCCTTTCTTCTCTCTCATGGTCAGAATTTCTTTAGCCAACTACAGACAGAAAAAAGAGCTCCGCTATAAGCGTGTTAAGTCAAAATTGGAAGTGCATGATTAAAAATTCACTTTAACTCAACTGTCAGTTTTTACAGAGATCTATATGTGTTCACAAATTTCAAACTTCACCGAGGGAAGCCTGTACGGTCAACATAGTTCTGGCGTTATGAGAGGTGGGGGTCAATCGCTGCTCACTGACCAGACTGACAGATAAAAGCGGTGGTGGTGAAGCCGTGGTGCGAAGCAGCCAAGTGCTCTGGATGTGGAGCGCAAGGCAAAGCTTTGAGTGGGGATCAGTCATTTGTGCGTATTACCATTGAATACTGTGTCATTACACGGGAACATTCATTTATTACATCTTGACTGTAGTTGGACCATATTTATATATTTACATTAATTCATTAAAGTTTAAACTTTACTTAGTTTTCCTTGCATCTTTTGCCTGGCTGATGGTCCGAACCCCTAAAATTCACTTAATGTAGTAGTTGACCACTTAATAAAAACAAACAAAAGCCCTTTCTTTGTTAAATCACCTTTTATTTAAAGTATTAAGACATGCCATTAGACTATGGCCATTACTCTTGTCCTGCAACAAACTGCTCACTGTAGAGCCGCTTCATGTGGATCCTCCTTTTTACACCAAAGGCCCATCTGCTGTGTATCCTGCAGTCAAGCTGGGAGGAGATTGGCTGCTGAGCTTTTGCCAGCGATCCTCCTTCTAAGTCTCCTTCCCTGTGCTGTACTCAGCTGTGACTACATTAGCTGAGCTGTCATTCATCAGTGGCAGGGATTGAAGAGGGGGAGGAAACGTACAGTTTGGGCACTGGGGAGTGGGTTGTGCAGTGTGGGGCAGGGGTATGGACACAGTTTAGAGGCCAGTAAAGGTGACTTTGGCAGAGACACCGATAAATCTGGCCCTCTTCAACCTCCTCTGTACTTTAATCATCAGCGGAGAGCCGCAGACACGTCTGTCAGCAGAGAGAAAGCAAAGCACAGCCATCGTTTTAGACAAGCCTTAAAATTTTCAAGCTTAAAAACAATGAATGTACAAACATATCGGATCAATATTTCCTGAAATGAAATTTCCGCAGAAAGCCGGTAATCGTGAGCCCTTTGTAATATGTATTGAGCACAGAGCAGATCAATAACTAGCTTTGTCTGTTCTGAGAGAATCAATTTTGTACGGCTGTAAAGTGTACAAAGCTTGATTTCTCAATGACATGGTTACAGCGCTGTTTAAATCCATAAATGCTTCTTGCTCTTTAGAAGGTAATTTTGAATTAAAGTTGCAGTGTATGTATTGTGTAAAAAGAGCTTGCTGTCAAAATAAACTGCCCAACATCAAAGTCCCAAATAAGTGAGAAGCCAGTCAAACACATCACATAGTATAATTACTTAAACTCCTCATAGTCTCATCTAACTTTGTCTTATCAATCTAGAAATAACAAATGACTTTCTACAGTGTAAAATATTTTCTGTAAATACATAATAGACCAATTAGCCAGTTTACATTTTGTTTATCTGATCCCCTAAAAAATATTAGTACTGTAATGATGGCATTTGCTAAGATAATAATGCAGGCTTAAAATCCAAGTCCATTGTATTTGATTAAATGTCAGTTGTGGAAGTGTCCAAATTAATATTTCAGCAGAAATGACTGACTTCCACATATATTAGCTAATAGTGCTGGATGTATGCCCAGGGTCAGGCAGGAGAGCAGGCTGCCCTCAGTCTCAGAGGACTGGGGGAGGTGCTGCAGAGCGAACAAATGTTTGATGGGTCTGGCTGGGTCAATCTGTCCCTTTCCGACTGGGGCCTCAGCTGGCCCGCCAATGCATGTTTTTTACCCATGCATAATACATCACCTTAGTCCCATCTGCCCTCTCAACCCGTCCTCTGACTCCACCAGGCCTCATCTAATAGGCCTTGCTCCAATGAAGGCCAGCCAGATAAACTGCCGCGTGCTGCTATGGTGATGCCTTATTGTGGCCCGGCTCAGTCCCAGAGTGTGACAAATGAGAATGGAAATTGGTTAATTTGGTTCAAAGGGAGTTTTGTCTGCATTTAATGCTGGAACGAGCCGGAGTGTTTCCACGGCTTCGCCCTGCTGTCAAAACAACGAGCAATATTTTCAAATCGCTAGAATTAGCTCACTCAAGTTCACAGCCTCACTGGTTTCTTTGAGTTTGACAATGATTCTTTCACATCAAAGACAGCGGGCGTAAACTCGGGGTCATGTTTTTGTACTCGCTGTCATTTTCGCATTTTTTGAAGGATTTATTCCTATTTCTGTTTACCTTTCTTCAAAGTGCTAATTTGCCTGTTCCCTGGATATTATTCATAGGGATAGTGCTTACGCAGACAAGGTCAAACCCTTGTCATTTTTGTCATGCTGCTGCGGTCTAGGAGACAGCACTCAATGAAATGTCCAGGGATATCTCATCCACTGAGCCGATAGGATCCAGAAGGAATACATAAAAATCACATCTTTTACTCTTTATCTAGAACTTACAATCAGTTTTCTGGCGCGGGGGGGAGTGGCAAAAAAAAATTGAATTGTCAGTGTGAGATGCATGATATTACCCCTCTAGCCGGTGGACTTGTATGTTGAGCAGATTGAAAATGACGGCTTATCTTGTAAGGAATAAATTGAAAACCATTTCATTATAGAAATACAGTTCTGAATGTTGCCTGCAGAGAAAAGAGCTATCTGGTAAAGTGAAACAGTAATAGTATGGAAATTGTCATGAGTCAGTAAGAAATACAGACGTAGAAAACCTGGTCCTTTACTGCTGGTTGGCCACTTATAATCAGTGTAGTAATCGCAGTTGATCATTTGTTGTTAAACGGTATGACAAAAAGACCACAGTATATGATTGTACTTTATGCAGATGGTCTGGACTGCATATAACGTGTATAAAGAGATTTAAAGTAAAGGGTTAAAGCTTATAGGATGCAATAATTACATCCTAAATGACATGTCTAAGTCTTACTTGGAATTTAAACTTAAAATAAGTCAGTGTTAAGAGTTTTAAAATGTCAATAAGCTATTTGATAAATTTGTTTCAACACAATTACAGTGAAGCTGTTTTTGTGTGCATGTATATACATGCACATTAAAAAATAAAGAAATGTAATATATCATTTACCTTCACAATAAAAGCAGCACAGTTGCAACATTTAAACCAAGGGTGTCTCATTCTAAGCAGTGCAGCCAAGTCCATTTTATATGTACAGGATGCATTAATGGAAGGAGTGAGCTCCTCATCACTAAGATTGTAAGCAGCAGAAGAAACAGATTAGTCTAGTTCAAAGGCAGCTGTGAAAGGGCCACGCATTTTATAGAAGCATTCTGCAGTTCAAGAGCCCACAGGTTGAGAGGGTACAAGTGAGTTAAAAGTCATAGGCTGACGTAGTTTGCTCCAGAGAGAAGGTGGCGACACATTTGTCATTGGTTCTGCCAAACATTAAGGCACCGGGTTTCTCTGTAAACTTTCAAAGAGCTCACTAACGCCAAGTCAGCAGATCTCTTTCCTTGTTTTGGAAATCTGCTTGCTTTTCAACCGCACACGTTTGTCGGAGCACAGACTGGCTGTGATCTCACCTCCTTTGTGCATTGTCTTCTCCAGAGGATGCTGTTACTGTTAGGAGACCTGGGTCGTCGACCCAGAGTTTTGAGTTTTCTTTATTGTTGAGCTTTGAGTTTGCCCTTATTTATTGTTTCTAGTCTTTGAGTTCCTTTGTCAGAGTTGTTGCCTTCTGTTTTCTGTCTGTGTTCTTTAGGTGCTCTGTCTCCCCTGTCTGCTGTAGTCATTTGTCAAGTCCACATCTCTGTGTTATGTTTCCTGTTTTACTTTGAAGGTGCATGTCTTATGTTAATGATTCTGGTTTTGCTTCCTTTGTCTCGTGATTTGTCCCAGCCGTGTTTCCCTCCTGTTACCCATTCCCTGATTGCTCCTTCTGTGTATTTAAGCCTTGTGTTTCTCTGTGTCAGTGTCATGGTCTACCCTCATTGCTGTGTTAGTTAGATTAGTTTACCCAGTTTAGTTTAGTATGTTTTTTCCCTGCCAGCCAATAAAGCTGTTGGCTTTTGAGTTCACCCTTTTGCCTCCGTGTGTCTGCCTTTTGGGTCCTCACCACTACTCCTGCCTGCACACAGCCTTCTCATGACAGACACAGTTTTAGC
>VUQR01022734.1:112287-124375 GCA_015108515.1 Hemichromis elongatus | reverse complement strand
AATGTGTGTCTTTCCCCCCCCCCCCCCCCCCCCCATTGCCCCAGCTCTGTTCTGTCCCTATCATTACTTTCCTATTTCTTTATTTTTCAATGTCTTTGCTTTTATATAATTTGTATTCCATTTATAGTAGATACAACAATTTTTCAGGATCTCTTGCTGATAGCAGATAGATTAAAAACAGAGTGCACTCTGCACTCTAACTTAAATTGATTAACTTAACAGTACATGCATTTGCTTTACCTTTCCCGACAAAAAGAGGCTTCTTCCTCTTTTTAGATGCTTAGGTGCTCAGCCTTACAATTAACCACAAAAGAAGCAGAGCCAAATCAGCCAAGTCCATTTCCTCACCTAGCCAAGCTTATCTCAGACTTTAATCAGTAAGAGGAAAAAATGTTGTAATGATGAATAGCTGATGATGAGTCACACTGTGTGTGTGTAAAAGTAGGAAGCTTCTATCCTCATTATATTCTGACATGAAGTGTAATTTAGCAAACAGCAGAAGTCTCTTATATTTTGGGAACCCTGTTCTTCTTTGGCAGGGAGTCTTGCCGTAATATATAGCTTAATTTGCGTTCTTAAAAAATAAAGATTGTTCAGCAGCGCTTTAATCAACACTGGCATCCTGTCCAGAATCTGATAAACAGGGTAACTTTATTTCTGGTTGACAGTCTTGACAGGGACATCAGATAGGGAGGCAAGGACAGGAGGCAGAGGTGGGTGGAATGAAGAGAAGCAAAAGGAATAGACAATCAAATCTAATATTCAGTGGGCTTATACAGTTTGAGGAACTGCCCGAATCCCCTGTTATTTACTTTAATGGGCCCTGTGAACTACTGTAATTGAGTTGCTTTAACCAATACGCAGAGCCCTGTTTTGAAGAATTGTTCCCCATATTGGAGTTTATATTCTCACTTATGAATTGCATTCGTCTCCTAAACAACAAGGTGAATTGAGCTGCACCAACACTCTTGCTCTTTCTCTGAGCTCACAGGAGCTTATCTAATACCTCAGTCTACAATAAAGGATTTTAGTTCTTCTGTTATTAGCAATAAAATTCTGATAGGCATATATCTGCTGAGAGCTTACCCTATATGGATTATCTCTGTCTAAAAATATTGGAGTAATACCCTGTTTGATAACATGCTTCTGTGAGACAGCCTAGGTGTTGCATTGGTATTTGGAGATCTAGTTCTTCTGCAGACAAACTCTACTGAGGGTGAGGAGTATCTCAAGTAGAAAGAACTGGTAGCTCTTAGAGAGATAGATTAATCCTGAATTTTTGTACCCATTGCAAATGGAGATGATTGATTTGGCTATTATATCCTACAGGAAATGAAATTATGTTTTCTTCCCCAGCCTGTAGGAAAATTCCTCCTTTTAAGGTTTCCATTAGTGTTGCCTGGTTTCAGCTAGCCTTTGTGTTCTCATTTTGGATCATTTTATGGATTAGAGATTATCTCAGTGTACATAAATCTTTTCATCAAGGCTTTCTTTGCCGTGCCACAGTATAATCTTAGCTCGAGTAAATCAGCAATATTATTGCATCATCCCGTGGCTTCATTGTTATTTTTATTTGTGATTCCCTGTTCGGTGGTACCTTTTTGGGGTTTCAATCATATCACGCTTGATAAGAATGTTGCTTTGCACATTTTTTGTCACATCCGAATGAAAGAATAGCTCTGTATACTTCGGCACTGCATACCTGTAAATACACTTTGTTTAGTAGAGTTGCTGTGGGTTTATGTTACATGAGAAAACTGGAATTTTTATCACGATACAAAGAGTCTACAGCAGGGAACAGATTAAAGCATCATGGCACTGGGTATTTTTTCAAGAGTTTCTTAGATTTTGGTTGTTTTCCAGTTTTATCTTGAAAGTATTACCTGCCTTTCAAGCTGAAACTTTCAGCAAGGAAACTGCTGCCTTCAGTTTCTTTGCTTCCCGTCTTTATTTTCCTGCATTGTGATTACCTTCTATTGGTTTCACCTGGTCCTTGTTAGGCAACTACACCTCTTCTTTTATTCCCTCTGTCTCTGTCTTTGCTCTTTACCACTTTTCTTCATGTTTTTCTTCTAAATTTTTTCCCCGATTTTCTGTTGTTTGTTTTTGGGGAAGGAGGGTTGCATGTTTCTTATAAAGCTAGCCTTCTGCTCATCTTCTATGCAGCTGCCATGCATTTGTATCATCTGTGGTCATAAGACAAACATCACAGTCAGGCTGATTTTTAGTGGATGCAGGGTTTATATCGTTCATTGTCTCTGTTGTAATATGTTTGCACTAGTTTTTAGTTGGCATGAAATTAAAAGTCAGGGATCACCAAAGTTGATGAGTTTCATTCTTAACAGTTTAATTACAGCAATCTATCCAGTAATTAATGAATTTTGGGCAAAACCATAAATGTGAGCCTAATGGTAGAGCTATCAGGGAAAATTCAAAGCACCACCAAAGTGGATTAGTGGGCTACTTCATCTGAATGCAGTGACTACCTCTATAAAACTGAATGTCTGTCCATCTGTGGATCCTAATAGTTTTTAGTGGATGAAAGAAAACTGTGACTTGCCAATGGAATGAAGACACTTTCATGGTGCTCGAACTTTCTTGAACACCATGAACGTGTCAGCCACTATTTCATAAACAATTTCAGTATTGACCAAATAACCAACAAAAACACCAGGAGACCAACACTGGCTCATTTACAGCCACACTTTTCAAGCTTGGATAGAAAATGCCAGGCACTTCCTCCGATTCTAGCTCTCCAGCCTACTTATTTGTCAGCCAACAGCAGATACATCTGGTCCCTCCACTCTGTGTGTTGCCATGTTGTGCTTGCTAGCACCACAGCTTGGAGCCTTATTAGCACCAACAAATTTGTTCTTGACACTAATTACAGCTTCACAGTAAGCACTGCAATGGGCTAGACAAATGAAAGGCACCAATCTCCACATCACAGAGGCCTTTTTGTTCACACAAACAGTGACAGGTGTGGCGGAAGAGGGAGGAAAACCATGGATCCTCTTTTGCTGTTGGGTTAAAGGTGGTCTCTTAAAGAAAAGAGAAGGAGGAGTCTGGGATGGGTAACAGAAATAATAAGAGGATTTCTTTTTGTCTTCATTCAGGCCCGAGAGAAGTTAATAGAAGGTTTCCTCTGCCTTAGTGTCCCATGTTTCACAGAAGACCTGTCTGTGTCTGTGCCTGTGTCGGAATCTGTCCTTTGCTGTTGTAGGTTCATCTTTCATCTCGCATTTTCCATCTCTGCTATAACACACGGCAGAAGTAGCCGCCTGTGGATGTTTTTCATTGCTGCTGTGTGAGTTAAGTCTTGGAGTTCTTGTTACAGGTTTCAGTTCCTGCCTGCAAAGGTGTATCCCCTTGTGAAATAATCCTTCATGTAAAGCAGCAATGGCCTGTGACTATGCAAGTGTCTAAAAATGGAACAGTTCCCCCGATGTCAAGTTACTCTCAGCCCTCCAAACATCCACTGTGAAGGCTTATGGTGGCAAAATGTTGGCATCGGTAATGGACTCACTTACAGGACTTACTACTTTAGAGGAGTCAGGATGCAACTGATGATGTGGAAGGTGTGTAGGCGGCCCCACCAACGCTGCTGCAGATCAGTGGAGAGAGGCAGGAGAAGCTGCCACACACTTGCACAAATACAGATTATGCTCCTACACTCAGCTATTGCTCTGAAGTGAAAAGCAGGGAGGGACAGAGAGATGGGTGTATGTGGGTGTGGATATGTTTGTGTGTGTGTGTCTTGAGAAAGGTAGATTATCAAAGGGATACCAAAGATTGTGCTTGTTTTCTGGTCAGGGATCATAAGCCAGGGTACACGATGCCTGGGTTGTTTTAGCAGCTGGGAGGACTGGCTCTTTCATGCTTGGACTAGCCTCTTATTTACAGCTGAAGATGGCTTACTGTCACACAGGAGTTCTTATGATTTATTTTAGTTGACTTTGCTGTAGTTTGTTAAATGGGTTAGAATTCTCACAGACATACCCAGCACTGATTTAAGCTCCAAAAACAATTTCAAAGCCAATTCATGAAACTTTTCTGTGAACAACAGCATCTGGCAGATCTTTAGAGTGCTGGTACTGTAAATGCCAACCTTTGGGCAGTACAAGCACGATAAAACAAACACTAAAAATTATTTGGAAAGGCTTTTTATCCAAGGTCCACAGGATGTACACACTGTGCTTGAAACTTGGCTTGACTGACAGTGAAATGGAGAAGCACCAAATATGGCGTGGATGCAGCAAAGACTCTTGGGGAGATTCCTTGGTCCTCCCACATCTACTTCCATCTGAAGTATTTTGTGTCAATGCGCCTGACTCCCATCTCCTTCCAACCAACACACACACACATACGCACGCTATGTCTATGTGAGTGCATGCAAGTAGACAGGACAAGCAGAACAGTAAAATTAAGCTAATCTTTCACGTCTGCTGGAGAGCGCTTGTATATGGAGATTTTTTTGGGCCTTGTAGCTGAATTCTCAGAAATTAACAAATGAAATGAATCTAAAAAGGAAAAAAGGAAAAGAGCTGTAATAAAGAAATAAATAAATTACTAGACTCTAGTTTGAAAGTGTATGTGTGAATGCAGCTCATTAGTCATGAAGGAGGCAGTGGTAAAGGATATTTTTACCCAGTTCCTCAGATAGTCGAGCATGTGACCTTGTTTCCTTTGTTCTTCCCTTCTCTTTTATTACATCCTTCTCTGATTCATTTTTTTCTGGGTTTTTTTCACCCATTTCGTTTTTATCACAAGAACATTCAAAGGTTACTTTTCTTCCATTCCACAGCTACTATATTAGGTACACATGTTCTGCTGCTTTTTAATACAAATATCTAACATGGTTAACACGACCTGCTGAAGTTCAAACTGAGTATCAAAATGGTGGCATGGTTAAGTATTTGCACCGGGTCCTGTGTAGGGGTGTTGTTGTAGTTGTTGTGTGGAGCTGGCAGCGGGAGAGCTGCAGCTCTGAGTATATGTTAACAGCAACCGTACGAGTCTGTCAATAAAGCATGTTTAAAAGCACGAACGTGTCACCGGGTCTGCCGTGGTCCATTACAACAACCTTACCTGAGTATTATTGCAGCTGTCTGTTGACTGCTTACACAGCACCTTATGGATGTGGTAGAGTGAAGAACTAAGGCAACCGGGTAATAGCAAGGTGTACCTAGTAAAGTGTCTATTAAGTGTATTTCATTCATAGATGAGTGTACACTTGCTCATAAACACCCACCCAAAAAAATAAATAAGTGAAATGCAAATATTCCCATATAAGCAAGTCACTATTACAGTTTTTTCTATGGAAAATATATGGCCAGTTTTCACCCCAAACACTCACCTGATTAATCCTCCACAGCCTCCCTTTTGGGACCCATGAAAAGACTTTGAACATTTACACTCCTTTAAATAGCCTACCTGCCCAAAGTGCTGACCCAGAACAGGCAGCTCCAAATAAAGATAAAGTAAGTGGAGGGCATTTGTAACAATTCTTTACAGACAGATCAGCATTATGTGTCTGCAGATCCATTAAGATCAAAGCAATGGCACACTTGGGAAACAAAGAGAGAAAGTTGCAGATTAATTATTAAGAGTTATTGATTGAGCAAGAAATGCCTCACCGATCCGTGTCATGTATTCTGGTCATTTGTCTATAATGGTCAGTGTCTGATCCTATAGAGGTCCACAGGGGTTAACCCTTAAATTCTATAACCCTCATTATGTGCAAGGGGGAGGGGGGTTAAAAAAAATAGTTTAACTAATTAAATGAATAAAACAGATTAAACTATGTTTGAGCATATTTGGTGCCCATGCAAAAACCATTTGTGTATAATTGCTCCCACATGTAGTATGTAGGCATTCAAAAGCATAAAATATGATAGCATTCTTTGCCCTAAAGGCATGCACATGTTCTGTGTGTTCCCAAAACAGCCTCAAACATCATCGCACAGACATAAGAGAAAAACATTGTTTGTTTATCCAGCAGCCCACAGTGAAGCCACATGCTTCAGCGCAACGCAGCATACGAGTGGGTGCCGCTTGCTATCATCAATATCTGCCTGGTTTGTGGTTATAAACTTGACTGTGGCACACAGAATCGTTTGGGAGTTTGCTTGTCGTGCATGATTACTCTTAATCCTCCAACAGATGGCTTCAGCAACTTGTCTCTTTTCTCTCCCTGAACAGAGACATTAGAGAAAACAAAGACCGCGTCACACTGCGCTGATTCTCCATCCAGTCAGTCATTCACTCACAAGTGACGATGTGTTAGATGGGTGCAAGACACCGCTCTTAGGATTTGTGCTGAAATAAGGAGATAAATTAAGAGGAAAAAAAGGAAGCGAGGAGCCAGAGGCAAAGAAGGCAAATATCAATATTAATAGGAGCGGGCATTACGTGGCAACCAAAGCATGGCTGTAATAAGCTCGTTACAGTTGCGTTGCTGGAATTAAAACAGATCAGACCAAGTTGGATCAAGTCTGCTCCAGATGACGCCAGTTGGTTAGGAAAGTAAATTGCAGTGTTCGTGGTGTCGAGTGATTCTCATTGTATGCTCTCTGATGCTGCAGATTGTTCTTAGGGTTATTTTTAGAAGTGCAACAAGGACTGTC
The DNA here is from genome assembly GCA_015108515.1 of Hemichromis elongatus. Classification (NCBI taxonomy): domain Eukaryota; kingdom Metazoa; phylum Chordata; class Actinopteri; order Cichliformes; family Cichlidae; genus Hemichromis; species Hemichromis elongatus. The sequence goes on along the minus strand of VUQR01022734.1, from coordinate 117,749 downwards.
GACATTGTGAAAGCAGGGGTGGTGTGTCACCCGTACGTTGTATATAAATGATAGCTGTAGCCACCTGTTATTCAAAGAAGCCACACCTTAATCATGCATAACTTTTAAGCAGAGAACAAGTTGAGTTTTTGATTTAAAAAAAAAACAACTTCCTATATGGGAGTCACAAAGAGAAAAGTCCTGTTTTTTGTATGTAGCTGTAAAGATGTAAAGAAAAAGTTTGGTCTTTTCAGGAAGTCTATGAGGATTGACTCCCTCAACTGGTGACTCTAAGAAGTTTTCAATCCCTTTCATTTTCTGCTTTCATGATTGCCACTTGAAGTTACCCAGGGTTTTTCTAAAGCTTCCAATAACCATATTGTTATCAAACCATAGGAATTCAATTCCCACCATATTGAAACATAAATTTGCAAAGCAAGGTCACAGATTCCTGCAAGACTTCAAAGGCTCATCTAAGCTGTAGTGCTGTCTCTGCATGTTACTGGGTATTTATTTAGCGTGTGATTCTTTCTGACAATAAACACTGAAAAAATGTATCTGGAGGTCTTAATTTTATCTTGGATTTCCACAGTTTCCACAGGGATGTTGTTTTCTCATCGTGCAAAATGAGACGGAGACAGTGAGGGGGAAAGTCGGAGGGGAATGCAGTCATGGAATGCAATGTAATCTAGGTGCCAAGGTTAAAGCCACTGATGTTCACGTGGCAACTGGTCTGAGACCACCGGTGACATCAGCGTGTGGTCTGCTGTCCCTAAGCCTAATTTAGCCACAACTGCTGGCAGCCATTATAGCCACTGTTCCCGTTTGTCAAGCAGAAACTACTGATGCCAGCGATGACATCATCATTCAGATGCACCGGAAAGCTTTTAAACCCGAGACATGCACACACACGTTACAAAAAGACCAGCAGACAGCCGTTCAGGAATATCGTCTTTATGTGCTGCAAGTGTAGTCGATATTTATGTCACACTGGTACCACGCCAAAGTCCAGATAGTGTTTTTATCCTTAAAGACGAAGACTACGTAGATGCAAAAGGAGAAAACCGTGAAGAATTCAACTCGATTTGTTGAGCACAAAGAAATCTGACTCATTGCACCACTAATCCCTTTGGTCCATCCGAGTGCTCATACCTCTCAATCCATTATTACAAACATACCTCCCAGTTTATGCGAGCTCATTTCCCTGCAAAGCCCTCCCCATTAATACTGATGATGAAAATTTCAAACAGGCTTTTTGAAGTAAAAGCCCCACACTGGGAGGCCGTGTGACCTGAATTAATGAAAGAGAATCAATATTTGACATTGATTGTGGGATTTTCTGAGAGCACGCGGTACCTCAGCAGTCCGTTTTGGTGCCATAAATTTTGAAGCACGAGACCGAATGTTGATGGGAGGTCAACATGGAAAGTTAGAGGCTTCTAATGTCCCTCATTAAATAGGCTGCTAATGGGCCAGTCACTAAGAGCTGCATGATTTACCGCAGGTTTCTTGCTGTCAGTCACATTTAAACACTATCAGAACGGCAGCTAACGTTTCTCTTCCCACTTGACAGTGATGATACTGTGCATTTAACTCTACATGATCATCCTGTTAGAATTATACAGCATTGTCAGATCCTATAAGAAGGGTCCTGTAATTGTATTTCTTGCACTATAATGTGTTTCTATGCTAGTTTTCCTAATAGTATGTAAAGGTATTCAACCTTGAAAGCCAGGAGCGGCGATTAGCACTTGTTATATTCTACATTAGCCTAGTCATCTTTCTATGTGTGTGCGCAAGAGAGCCTGCATTTCCTAAGACTTGCCCCAAGCATATCAATCGTGTTAAGCAGTGTTGTGGAGAGTGGTTATGTTTGTTTGCTTAGCGAAGAATCACTTTGCCTGGTGTTAGCTCGACGTGCATCACTAGCAGGGTGAGACAGAGGGGACTTATGTTCTTGTACCCTTACTTAAATTATGTAGAGGATGAGCTCCCCTCCTGTTTGGGGAAACTTAACTGTAATAAATTGTTTACCTGCCGCCACACAGCAAAGCCAACATAGCAGAAAAAGGGAAAGGAATCAGTGACACCGTAAGAGATACAGCCAATTATTTTGACCTCGACTTCCTCCAGCATAGGCAGCTAGAGCAGGCATCACAGTGGGAAGTGTTGTTCAAATGTTTTCCTACCCAGTTTTGCAGAGCTGGGGTAAATAAGTAGGAAATCAAAGTTTAAAAAGCAGGGCAATTTCTGAAAGCCTGAAAACTCTTACTAATAATTCTCAAACTTTTTCACATGCTCAGTAAGAACTAAAATCTAAAGTTATGAATTATAAATGCCAGTTCGCTAAACTTGACCATTAAAGCTTTCATGAGCGCACAAAGATTTTTGTTGTCAACTTTGGTCTTACATCACTTTGATCGCTTTGAAAACAGTGTAATTCGGCTTTTTATAGAATACAGCCTATCTGTTGGTTTTCCAAGTAACATCCAGAAAACCATAAATAAAACGAACAAAGACATCGTTCTTTGATGACATTTGCAAAATCAGACTGCTTACGCACAGAGATTTACTCTTTAGCTCCTTTTCCACTGGCTTTTTATTAGAGGGCATAACTTATCTCTTGTGTTTGAGTAGGATCACTTTTTTTAAGACCCTTACATCAAAGAAAAAAACAGATTAGGTCATCGTAGAACATCTCTGTTTTATAACCTTTATGCAGCCATAGACGAAATACTCCTGGCTCCTTCTTAATCAAGATAAAATTTGCCGGTTTTATTGTGTTTTTTTTATTGTGTCCTTGTGCTACATGGGAATTATTAGGCTTTTAAAAATGTAGCCTGTGACAGTGTTTGCTTTTTATTAGTCTGTAATAACAGTGATTAATGGACACTTAGAACCTTTGCAGCTACAACAAAATATATTAGCAACTCCACACATTCATAGATAGATAGACAGATCCGATTAAAGTCATTAATGTACATTGTACACAGTACATTGTGTCTTTTGTGCCTAACTTTGTCTTTTCTCCTTTCTCTTTGAGACAGGCAGTACCGTGGAACAAATGTTATTAATTAAGTAAATAAATTCATTATCCTTCAGCATGTGCATCTGGTACACCAGTATAGCACAATTTTAATAGGATTATATACGAGAATGCCGGCGTGTCAAGGTTTAATTGTTTATTCACTCTTTACAGGATTTTAGTATGAGCACAATATAGCATTTATCCTTTCTCTTTGTCACTCCAGCATCATTATCACCCTCTTACTTGTTTCATTTTGTCTTACTTGGGTAAATCCTTATTCTGTATTCTGCTGTACGTAAATAAGAACATGCTTTTCAAATAAAATGTAGCAAGAGTGCCGTAACAAAAGTCTTTTATCCATCATTACAGATTTATAGCAAAAATTACTCTACTTAAGAATTTGCAGGCCTGTCACTTTTTTGAAAGGCCAGGGAGTCATCTTTGAATTCATGTGTTTACTGAATCCTATTTTCAGTCATATAAAAAGAAAGTGACTACTCTTTAGCTAATGAGGTGCAACCTGCTAATATTAACCATTGGAAAAGTGACAGATGCTTGCTTTTTTTCCCAATAACCAGGTACCAAGCTCTAAACTTTCAAGTTAATAACACAGCTCTTCTACAGATGCCATTCTCCTTAAATTTTTTGGTTTCTTTTGTTTTTTTATAGGTTTCAGTATTTTAGTATTTTAGCGAGCAACAGCATATCGCTGCTCCACTCTGCTCAGTTTAAAGAATTTTAAAGTGTTACGGCACTCAAGCCGGTTTGTTATTATACTGCATATATTATACTGTGGACGTGGAATTATGTTTGTACTATTAATACTGACAGCAGTCTTCTAAACAGGGAGTTCAAAGGTCACCTTCAGCCGCAAAGCTTGTGCTTTGCACATTCAGCGTGGCAAATTCTTGCCAGCGTGCTGGTTAAAAATGGCTCTTCCGCTTGAAGTGGAGCATTTCTTCTGACTAAACCGTTTCATGGCCCACATGAAGATTTTTTTTTTTATGCGTTTGCTTTTGTGCATCTACAAGCCTCCTGGGGGCTGTTAAATATTATTGTCTTCACATTTTTGCCTGTAATTTTTGCCTCTTGCTGCGTCTCCTCATGCTTCTTCAACCCTCTAATTCTCTTGTCTCTCACCGTCATCCCACACACTGGGCTGTAAAAACTGTGCTGCCGTGCACTTAACCTATGTACTACAAAAGTACCATCGAAATATTCAGAATCCACCATCTGTGCGGTCGTGCAACACCAGAGGTTCCCCTTTTCATGCCTCCTCAACCTCCCGCAGGGGCTTGCAGTTGGGGGTGTTGAATCTGCACGAGCATTAACATCATTCTGTCTGTGTATGATTCAGAATAATTGTAATAGGATTTGAAGTCTATCTTTGGGATGGATCTAAAGAGGCTGTAAGCAGGTACTTTTTCCCCCACATGAGGAGTAATAGAAAAACAATCTGGTAGGCGCCCAGCTTCTTTTGGCTGTGGAACTATTGTGGAAGCTTATCGTCTTACCGATTTGATAATCCCATACCTGCTCCAATGCAGCTGTGGGAATCAACTGATTTGACTGGACCATAAGCCGGATGGTCACACTGACTCATTTCATCCTAAAACGTATGTCTGTACAAGCAACCTACACAGAATCAAAAACTCAAGAAGCTATTAGAAAAGGGTGAATTTGAAACATACCCCTCCATGGAAGTTAAGTAAATGGACTGGTTCTTATATAACACTTTTCTTCCTGCTTTATGCAGCAAACCCCAGTCATATAAGCATTTTTTTGTACTTTTGTACTTTCTTTCTAACATTCAGACTCTGATCTGAGGGGGGGGTTAGTATCTTGCCCAAGGATATTTGGCATGCAGGCTGGAGCTGCCAGGGATCGAACAACCAACCTTACAATTAGTAGATGACTTGCTCTACCTCCTGAGCTAAAACCAATTATTAGTTATACCACTGCAAGATGTTAAGTGTTTGTGGTTCTCAGATGAGGCATGCTATCCCAAGAGTTAAAAATCCTGTTCTAGTTGTTTGTTTTCTGACAAAAAACCTGCAAAAGTGCGATTTATACCTGATATGTTTGGTAGTAATTAGCTCATTAGCATGACAAAAACATCACACACACAAGATTTTACTGTGAACATGTTAGCAACTCAAAGCGGTACACTGTCTAAGTATACTGTCACAGCTCTGAGGGTTGTAAACTTTTAGTTGTGCTATTAAATACAACATAAAATGTCATGTTGTATTTAGATGTTGTTTTGATGTTATTCAAAACGGGACGTTTTGAATAACATCTGTTAAAAAATTGCTCTTTCTCTTTCCTGTACTTTCATTGTTTCACTGCTCGCAGTCATCTGTGTGTGCCTGCATTTCTGTGTGTGTGTGTGTGTGCGTGTGTGTGTGTGTGTGCGTGTGTGTGTGTGTGTGTAAGGTGGTTATCTTTGTGTACA
>VUQR01022734.1:86862-108793 GCA_015108515.1 Hemichromis elongatus | reverse complement strand
GTGTGACACTGTGCGTCTTTTTAAGATAGTTAGGAAAGGCATTTTTACTGTATATATTAATGTGTTTTTGTATGGCGGCGTTGGCCAGTGTGCATATGCGTGTAGGAGGTGTGTGGAAGAGTGAGTTTTTGCTGCGAGGTTTTCCCAGTCTTATCTGTGAAGGAGAAGCACCAGGGAGAGGTGACAGGAGAGAAAGCACCACACGCGCACACACTTATGCATCTTCTCCACCGCCGCCCTGCCTTTCCCTCCTCCCGCAGCCTCCACACTCAGATGGATGATGTTATCAGGAGACTCGGGGGGAGGGGGAGAGGGGAGCAGGGAGCTTGTAAGAGATCCTTCCGTGTTGTTATCTGCATATATACAGGCAAGCTCCCCTGCAAGTTATTTGCAGCACTCAGTGCATCATGATTATTAACTGTTACATGGTCCAAGTGTTTGTTTCTGCTTCCTCCCTCTGGTCTATACCTCGAGGAAGTGTTGATTACTGTGCCTTGCCTGGTGTGATTAACACACTGATCACTACACAGGCGCAGGGGCTAGCACACTTAGCGGTAATTATACTTAGCCCTGCTGACTGCTCTCTCCAGCCTTGGCTCTGTAACCCCCTGAAGAGACACAGAGCTGAGGGAAAGCCGGAGACTGAAAATTATTAAAAACATAAGAAAGTCATCTGTTGTTGTTGCGTTTTTCTTTAAAGAAAGAAAAACAGTCATATGCCTCTACAGATGAGATGAAAATGATCATGTGTATACTATATGTGTATATGTGTGTTGTGGTAGGTACTGGCTTTATCTGTAGTCTGCCTTCTGCTCTCTTCTCTCGGGGGGGAGGATGTCAGAGGCACATAGGTTAATAATGCTGTCACGCCATAAGGGCCTAAGGCTTGTTAATCGTAGAAATGCGCACACACAAAAAATTGCCATAGCAGCAACAAAGTAATGATAACAGGAGACAAAGGCATAAAAACATGCAGACTTTCAGCTCTGCCTGTCTCATAGCTCATGGCAAGTTCTTACATATTTTACGAGGAGTGGAATTAATTTTATAGAAGTAGTATCTTTTGTTTATTACTGCAGGTTTTAAAATTGTGAGGATTTGGTGTAATTTAATAAGTTAATTCTGCTATCTTTGTCATTTCCACTGTGTAATAGGAAATACAACTCTATGTCAGCCTCACAGTCAGTACAGCCTGCAATTTGCCTGCCTTCTCTCTCTCTCTCTGTCTCTCTCTCTTTCGCTCTCTGTCTCTTTTTCTTCCTGACATTTGTCTTGTGAAAGTCATGGGCCATGTTTGGCTGCAAAGTGGCTAAGAGGGCAGCAGTGTTGGACTGATTACAGAGGAAGGACAGAGAGCCAGACGAAAAGTGCAAGAAAGATTGGTGCGATTTAGAAGTTTGCCAGAACTGAGAGAGCTGAAAGCGTTGATCTCTCTGAGACATTGACCTGAAACTCAGTTTGTTCTTTACATTAAAGTCTTTGTGGTGCTTTCTGCGTGTCTTTCCTCGCTGCCCTTCCTGGGAGGCCCGGTCTCAGCGGGGAAACACTTTTGCAGCCAACTGTTAATTCGCCAAACTGCTGAGTCGACGACCAAAATAGCACCACGCTATGGGACATCTTTTTTTAATAGACTCATGAAGCATTGTTCAAGTGCAATCATATCTCTCCTAAAAACTGTACTGGATGTAGAGATCGGATAACTTAGGTAGATGACTGTGTTACAGGATGGAATATGCATTAGGGATCTATTTCAGTCAGCAGATAGCTCAAGGATCCTATCAGAGCTTTGAATAAATCCATCTCAGGCCTTAACTGAAAAGAAGAGTCACAAAGTTTCTCTCAAAGTTGGGTCCAGACATGAGCTAGCTGTGCTAGCTGACACATGATGTTTCATGATCTTAAGGTGGTGCTACTGTAAGTGTGTGAATGTATTTAGTGGCAGCTCACTCATAAATGTTTAAGTTTAACTGAGTGCTGTGCTGAATTGGGACGGTGAAGGTACACCGGTCAGCTTTGCTGTAATTGGCTTCCCTGTTTACTTATTAATAGAATATCATCTTTATTTACTCGATAACATTAGTTGAAAATGCTATTTCATTGTCTTATACATGTTCATCTAAAAGCACAAATTAATGTTAGCATTCTCTGCTAATTAATTTAGTATCTTCAGCAGTAACCTGTCAGTATTTTACAATGATGCTTGCCTAATTTGCTAACTATAGAAAGGTCATTGAACATATTTAAATTTTTGAGACTCGCATATTCACTGTATTGATACTATAGCAGAGTCAGAGTAAGTCTGTTAAAGCTACAGTGTGGAAAAATTATCTTTTGGCCTAAAGTTGAAAGTAGGCTGCACTTATCATTAGCCAAATGCTATTCTCTCTCCTCTGGGGATGGGAATCCACAAATCATCCATCCCATCAAAACTGTATGCCTCCAAGCTAATCAAATTGAGCATAACATTAGTTCAGGCACCCCTCGAAGTCAGGCTCATCAGCAATCCCAATAGAGCAGCTGAAACCACATAAGCTGATTGCTCAGATACCCGTCTACATATCTAATTGGCTGTCTCATATAGGGCAAGCTTTTTTAAGCTGCTTCAGCTCTCCTATAGTTGCAGCACAATTGCAAGCTGCTCTGCAACCCACCTTCACTTTTTACATTGTATTTGGTTTAGTTAATGTCACTGAGGTCATGGAAGGACAAGCAGGTCCCAGAAGAGAGCCATGCTGACAAATATAAATTACAGCAGACTGAAATACAGTAAATACAGTGATCGTGATAGTGACCAAAAGATCGAGATTGACATCGCAATTACAAGCGGTGGAAATGGGCTGGCCTCTCCCTTAGAGATAGGGTGGGAAGTTTGGCCATTTAGGAGGGGCTCAGAGTAGAACCGCTGCTCCTCCACATCGAAAGGAGCCAGTTGAGGTGGTTCGGGCATCTGACAAGGATGCCCGCCGGGCACCTCCTGGGTGAGGTTTTTCGGGGATGAGGCCCCGGGGCAGACCCAGGACACGCTGGAGAGATTATATCTCTCGGCTGGCCTGGGAACGCCTTGGTGTCCCCCCGGATAAGCTGGAGGAGGTGGCTGGGGAGAGGGAGGTCTGGGCTTCTCTGCATGGGCTGCTGGATAAGCGGAAGAAAATGGATGGATGGATGCACAGTGATCGTGACTGAATTTGTTTTATCAATGTTGGTATGTTTTTGAGATAGTTTGGTGATTCAAACTCATGGCAGTTGGAGCTTTTACACACCAGAGTTACATGCAGGCCTTTTTTCTGCTCTGTTTATGCATTACATTAGGGTTCAGAGATAATAGAACAGCCACGCTCATACTGGAAAATTTAAGGCGGCCTACTTTTTTGCTCATGAATCATTAAGGAAGTGATTTATAAAAGAATTGGACCTATAAGCAGAATCAATAATGGCACTGGTTTCAGTGAAAGCTTATCAATATCCATCCCTCCGCATATCCATGCCTCCAGAGTGCAACACGGCAAAAGAAGACTACGGTGCACTTCTCTCTTATTGGTGTTTAATTGAATTATTAATAGTCTTTAATGAGCTTCGCCTAATGTGTCGTTTGTACAAACACCAAAGGAGGAATTGTCAGCACATTGTGTCAGCTAATGCGTGAATTTCTATGTATGATATTTCAAACTGCTAATCACGAGCATGTCACTCAGTCCAAATTGCCTCTAAGCTGTAATCGAGCACCACATGCTGACACGCCATAACTGTGTTGCCTTTTCTGTGCAGGCGTGTTTGTGCGATTGCTGGATGAATGTACTCTATAAATATTTCATACTAGCCCACTTCCCTTACTGGTTCATCAAAAAAGAGAAAAAAGAAAAAGAAAGAAGGAAACACACAAACAAATATCCCTCCAGTATAAATAAAGCCTGGACAGAAGTGAAAGGGCTTTGAGGGGGAGTGTGAAAAGCTTGCGCAGAACAGTGTGTTTAACAAAACGAAAGCAGGAAACAGTGAAGTTTAGCAAAGAGATCAGACATGGCAGCTACACGGGGAACCGAATAGAAAATTTTCCTAGTTTGATTGTTTACTTAGTGGGACTTTCAATATTTTTTCACCTGTCATATTTTGCCTAAAAATTAACTTTAGCTCTTGGGTAACAAAAGGTGCAGGTTGGCCTACACGCAGATGAGACCCGCTTATTGATTAAGGTTTCTTCTCATACACTGTCAGGCCCACTTGAGGATTTTTGTGCTGCTTAATGAACCGAGCACAGTTTTAACATAAACACTGGCTGAAACCTTCTGGTTTCCTCTGCTGCATGCCTCCAGCAAGGATAATATGAAGGTGACAGCGAGTTCTGCATCTCCTGTTGATGTCGCCGTGCTTTGCAAAACAATCAACAAGATAAAATATTTACATGCAGAGATCGTCCCTGGCACTGATTGTAAGACACCTCACTGAGATTGACCCTGAAGACGTGACTTAAATCACAACGTGACTTCTGGCGAAAGCTCCCGAGCACCGTGGGGGCACATAATATATTCTAGCTGACTGATAACAAATTAAATTGTAAGTGACATAGAGCGGTGATACTGCATTATGCCTAGACACATTGGTCATATCCACAGCAATTATTGACTGCACTTTGAGCTGTCAAAAGTTTATCAGTAGCTCAGTAGATTTCAGAAAATAATCAATATTCATTCTCACGTGTCCAACTCTGGAATCTCCAAAAAAAAACTGTACACTAGACGGACACTGAACTGGTTTATTTTTCTCATTTTGTTACAAAGCAGTTTTGGACACATGCAGTATTGTACCAGTTTCAAAAAATTAATTTGGATCGGATTCATCTTTTTTTGTCCTCTAGTGCTTTATGAACTCTGTAATTTTGTCTACAGACTAATGGCTTTAGAATTGAGGCTGAAATCGTAATGGCTGGGCAGTTCTCCAAACCTCTCTGAACCTTGGAGGATCTACAGAACAAAAAACTCGATGGCCAACAAATATAACCATCTCTTTCTGTTTCTCTCTTGCTCTCCCTCTCTTGGTGAACGCCTTGGAAACTGGCCATAGTAAAGGCACTCAACCAGACAAAGTGGTTTGCTGCTGATTTATATTTGGTCTCTCTAACGGTGTGTGTATTTAAGTCCAATTGCAGTTATGTATCTTATCATTATCCAAGCCAGATTCTTTAGAAATGCCATGTTTGTTCACCGCTACAATTAATTGTTGTCAATTGCTAAATAGCAGAATTTATGTACAAATGGGGATTATATCTACACAGCAAAATCTCCAGTGTTAAATTGAAACTAGAGAGTGTCTATATAGGTCCACTGTTTTGAGTGTTAAATGAACACTGTTGACAGTGTTATATTTTTAACAGTAACTTAGTAAGTTTTAAAGATTAACTCTGAGCATTGCTGATTTTCTAACACTTTGAGTTATTTTCCAGTGTTAGAAAATCAGCACTCCTCAGTGTTAGTCATTGTTAATCTTTAAAACTGACTAAGTTACTGTTAAAAATATAACACTGTCAAAAGTGTTCATTTAAGACTCAACAGTGTTAATTTAGAGGGGACCTATATAGACACTCTGTAGCGTCAATTTAACACCGGAGATTTTGCTGTGTATATCCTGCATGTGCATTAAATAATGTGAATATTGAAGCATGTGTAAACTTAGCAAAGTAATTCATTCCATTAGCAAAGTAGACTTTGCACAAAGCCAAGTTGCCATGTGCCATCCAACATTTTGCATTCCTAGATGGGGTCATCACGCTGGAAGAGATACAGACCGAGAAGATTAAATACCACACAACTCCTAAAATCAATCCACATTACCATGGCCATAATCATCTGGATTGATTCTGCAGCAAAAAATTATCATACCTGAGGAAAGGCTCAATTTGTCAAGCACAAATTGATGAACCAAGTGGGGGAGGTTTGGCCAGTGGGGACTTGTGGGGTGGATCTTAGTCCATAAGAGCTTTGGGCAGGGTTATCAATAGGTTCTTGCTGGACTTGGCTCAGTGTCCGTAATTTGATGTGTACACAATCAATAGTCTCCCCCTAGCAGGCAGGTGGGCCACTGGTGTGGTGCAGGATATTTTTCTTCCTCACAAGGGCATTCCCCTCTCAAAGTAAGGGAACAATGCAAATGCAGGCAGAGGCGGTGACGCAATAAAGCCGTTCAACCACAAGTTGCCACTGATGACAGGACACTTATAGAAGAGTTAGTGCCTCTATTGACGACCTCTTGAGGAGGATGTAGAAAGGGGATTCTCGCAATCTCAGGAGAAGTGGTTGAGATGACAGGTGCCTGAAGATAAAGCTCAAGAGAGGCACAGAAGAGAGACTCAAGAGGGCTCTTAATGCCATGACTCTTGTATGTTTTCTACTCTGGATCGACTTCACTCCCCATTCTCAGTCCACCCAGGGAATCTTAAATTACTTTTAAGGACGTGTTGAATTAAATCCCGAGGAGAGTGTGTGTGCTACGGGCTAAAGAGCGTTTGCTTTCTTTTGTCAGCTGATTCTAGATTTTTTATGACAATGCCTTTTCCAAATTTTGACCTCTCGACATCGTCATCAGATTGTTTGGTTTTTCTCTGCGATGTTGTAGGGTCTTTACCTTACATTATAAAGCGCCTTCAGGTGACTGCTGTTGTGATTTGGCGGTATATAAATAATATTGAATTGAACTGAACCACCCTCTGCTCAGCTGTTATGCATTCTCTGCTACATGTGGTGCCAACAGTGCTACGGTTGGAGCTGCTTTGTTGTGAAAAACCACATGATGGCTTCAATTACCCCAAACATCATTTTTATGTATTAAGTTTTCATATAAGAAAAAGTTTATCTGTAAACACCAGGATAACTGTGACAGTCATACCATGTATCTGTCGAGCTCCAAAAGTAAGACATGACACTCAGGTATTATTCAAGTGTTTCTTTCTGGGAGCAACATGACAGTTCAGATCAAAGAGAGAGAGCTCAAGGAAAATTGATGTTGTGACATCAGGGCAAACTGCTCTGTTGTGAATTGATGGGGACTCTATGGGTTCTTAAAGGAAAGGCAACCCTTCTCTGCACACATCTTAAAGTCCACGCGGCGCACACAGAAGGAATCCGTCATTACAACAAAAGCCTGCCGTACAGACCCACTTGTGTGTGTACAATTTGGCCTGATTGTGCTCTTATTATTGAGAGCACAATAAGCTGTCTGCTACTATAGAGCCAGTGGAGGGAGAGTATAGCAGCCCAATTGGTCACAGACAGCGAAAGTATGTCAAACATTAGCTAATCATCTCAATGCATTGACCGTCCGTCTAAGCCAATCAGGAGTAGCCTGACCATGACCTGACTGGTATCCTGATCCTGAAGCCTAGTCGTTCACAAGAAGAAGAGAAAAATTCAGACAAGGACTGTGAAAGCAGTATAAAGTCCCTTAAAATGAGCCTAATGCTTAAAATTAGTAATAAATTCAGTAATAAAGTAATAAGAAAGTACTCATAAACTTGGCGTGTTTTGTGTACTTGAAAATAAGTTAATGTAAAATATCCTTTTTCCTACAAATAATAAGTCCAAATATACTTTGATATTATATATTTATGTATGTATTAAAGCTATAATTACCAGTAATTTGGTATATAACTTTATTAATTAATTACTTTTGAATAAATTGCTTTATTTTACCACAACATGCACTCACTCAGAGTTTAGCCAAGGTGCGTGCAGGCACATCGGTCAGTGGTGGAATTGACACAGAGTTTAATCTCAGTTATCTAACAGTTGAACTCACGGTCAGAGAGCAGCTCCACAGATTAGAAAGTGGACGCTTCTGTGAAAAATCTTCTTTCACTTCCTGCGTCTGTTAGCCTTCGTCCTCACAGTCACGTCTAGGTCAACTGGCTTTACTGCGCACTCTCTTTTTTATTTTGCTTTTTGCTTTTTAATGCTATATTTAATGCAACCGCGGTTGCAAATCATGAGAAAAGAGGAGTCCAAGTAATTGATCTTCTTAACTACTCCCACTCAATAACAGTAGGTTAATGCGAGCCACCTCAGCCCTTCTTATCCCTGAGCTTATGCGGCATTTGCAGAACACAGGTTGCTTGGGTGTGTGAAAGTGAGACAGCGGGGTTATGGGTCAATGAAAGCATTAATCACTTTGTCTCTGTCTGTGTGTTTGTGTATGTGTCCATTCTTTCAGCTGTTCATAGTGTAGCTTTTGAAGTGTGGAACAGCAGAAGATTAACTGTGTCCTTTGAGGCAGTTAATGTAAATCTAAATAAAGAGTCGACCTCTGAAGTATGACTTACCTCTTGCCTGCATGTCAGTAAATCTTATTTACATATACTACACTCCATACTGTACCATATCAGACGGGTAAGCCACACAGTATACCCCAAAAATTATTATCTCATGCTCTCATCTGCTCTTCTACCTTGTTGCTGTTAAGAAACAGGAGTACAAGCAAAGGTCTTCCGATCAAATTGTTTGGCAGCAGGGAGTGAGCCTGAAAATGCGCTTGCCAGAAAGTTGAGGGGCATGGAAGCAATCTGCGTCCTTACTGTGACTCCACAGCTCAGTGCCAAGCTTGCCCTGAGTTGCTTCACTTAGCTGCTAATAGGTTTAACCTAATCAGTACCAGCATTCATTTAGCGATAACGCTTCCTCTGCTGAGCCAAGACGCCACCTTCTTTATTCTGCTTTATGATTCAATTTTTTCCTCTGCATTAGTAGAAGGAATCCTGCTTAATTAAAAAAAAAAAGCAACAAATAATGCACTTATATATGTTTGTTTTAGGAAATGCCTCTAGCCTTCTGACCACTTTTTCCAGCTTGTCATTGTTAGCCACAGGCTAATGGATGCACTACAGAAATGGTTGACCCCTAACCACTGCAAAAAAGAAAAAAAAGTATTGCTAATATGTAATATTTGCTAAATGAATGAAGTCTCTGCGGAGATAGTGAGCATCTCCAGACTACACATTGTAAATTTATGTAAGATCATCAATGTGTTCTGCAACTTAATGTGATTTGTGATTAGTATTCAGCGTGCTTTGTTTTCCTATTTGACTGAGCCGCTTCAATCTCTCTTCATTAGATTTTAATAGGCTTTATATTGCTCGAGTCACAGAGGACTTTGTACAAAAGAATGCTAATTTTTCACATGTCCTGGATTTCAGTCGATGTTGTGATGCAGGGTTGCACCGAGTGTAGCGCAGAGATGCTTCACCTGTGTGGGAAGAGATGCTCAGCTGAGCACAGTTGAACTGGAGAGGAATAAAAAGAGGACATCAGCTAACCCCAGTGTCGTAAGGAGTTTTATCTGTGGTTACAGTGCAAGAGGGAAGATATTCAGCTCATCACGTAACATAATGTATTCCCCTCGCCATATATAGATGACATACTTGTTTTATAAATATTAAACCGTAGTCAGAACATCTAAGGCCAGATTTAATCAATCCGTGTCAATAAATCCTCATGGAGATAAAGAGCTGCGGCTAAAACTCAGCTTTATGCTGTGCTGACCTCATGGCATTGTGCAGGATGTTCCTACCCATCCCATCACTGTTCAGATGAGCACACAGGAAATGACATTTTCACTGTATATTTCATAAGAAGAAACAATATTTGTAAAGCTTTGTGGATTTTTTAAAGTGAAAGTAATGAATGAAAGGGGAATTTTTAGACACTTGCCAACAGGTGGCGCCAAAATCCTTTTATTCTTTTATCTTGTGTAGATGTGACTACACACACAGACACACAATTATTGTCTAAACAGATTTCTGGCCTACTTATTACCCTTATTTAAATAAACTTCTCAGTCAATAAGCTCTGCAATGCTTCATTCATTTAATCACTCATTGGTTTCTTGTGTCATTTTCCATTATCTTGCTGACTTATCCTTGTGTAATACTCTAGCATATCCTATATTCTTTATATGGTTAATGGAGCTCTGATATTCAGGAGCACGCCCACAGTGCCTTTGAACCAAAGACAGATCCTCCATTAGATTTATATCATATACTCCAGACCTTTATTTATACATGTTTTAAAATCCTTAATGCAAATCTGGCAGCACTGATTATTCAGAGTGTGCCCTCTACCAGTGTTAAACTAATAATTTCTTCATTTCTGTGCTCTCTTTTCAGATTCTAGCCATCATATCAATATTGTTTATCGTCCTCTCCACCATCGCACTTTCTCTCAACACTTTACCAGAGCTCCAGCACAAAGATGAGTTTGGCCACTTCAATGATAACCCCAACCTAGCCCATGTGGAGGCCGTGTGTATTGCCTGGTTCACCATGGAGTACCTCCTTCGCTTCCTGTCTTCTCCGAATAAGTGGAAATTCTTCAAAGGTCCACTTAATGTCATTGACTTGCTGGCCATTTTGCCCTACTATGTCACCATATTCCTAACGGAGTCGAACAGAAGTGTGCTGCAGTTCCAGAATGTGCGTCGTGTGGTGCAGATATTCAGAATCATGAGAATACTGAGGATCCTGAAGTTAGCCAGGCACTCCACGGGGCTCCAGTCTCTAGGATTTACTTTGAGAAGGAGCTACAACGAACTGGGGCTACTTATCTTATTTCTTGCCATGGGCATCATGATATTTTCCAGCTTGGTCTTCTTTGCTGAAAAAGATGAAGATGCCACCAAATTCACCAGTATTCCTGCCTCATTCTGGTGGGCCACCATTACAATGACTACAGTGGGCTATGGTGACATTTACCCACAGACGTTGCTTGGAAAGATTGTGGGTGGACTCTGCTGCATTGCAGGTGTGCTTGTCATTGCCCTACCAATCCCCATCATTGTAAACAACTTCTCTGAGTTCTACAAAGAGCAGAAGAGGCAGGAAAAAGCCATCAAGAGAAGGGAAGCTCTGGAGAGAGCCAAAAGGAATGGTAGCATTGTGTCAATGAACCTAAAAGATGCCTTTGCTCGTAGTATGGAACTGATGGATGTAGTGGTAGATAAAGGAGAAAACAAGACGCCCCTTGACAACCACCTGTCGCCTAGCCGCTGGGGCAGCCATACCAGGCATGCCTCCTCTGAAACCCATCTGAAATCACCTGACAAAAGGAACACAGAGTTTCTGCCAGAATGTTCTCCCCATCACATAACCATCACCACAACTGGAAGTCCACAGCGGACAAGCAGGACCCCACAGCACCTTAGTGCTCAAACACTAGAGGAGATGTACAGTCAGATAACCAAGTCACAGTCCTTCAGCAATCTCAACACTACAAGCTCCATGAGCACTCTGAGCACAACTATGACTGCCCCAGCATCACCGAAGAAATCCCAAAGCCCTGAATTGGCATTAAAAGAGGAGGTGGGGATGGAGATGAAGGAAGTCCAGCCCTCCTTATCAGGAAACTTTGGAAGCTGTTCAGAAGGCATCGAAAAGCAGGGCTCAAACTCAGGCGAGGAGGATGCTAGATCATGTCAGATCAGACACCCCAGGGCCCCGCCACCTCTGAATCTGAGTTTACTGAGGCCCAGTGATGACCAGAGGTTTCTTAAAGATGGTCTCTATGAGTCCGTCAACCCAAATGATGGATCAGAGCTCTACATAGAGGAAGGGGAAAGCTTTAACAGTGCCGTGGAGAATATCCAAGGCTCTCCAAGACGGATTAATCCTCTAAAAATAAAAGGGTTGAAGGTCAATTACACGAAGACCTCTGCTGAAGGTCCTCTCACACCACCCAGTACTACTTCTCCTGGAGACATCAGCTCCAGCATCCTGGAAGATGAGTCTCCAGTGGGAGAGACATCACCACTCATCCCTAGTTCAGAGGGTCTTCTTCCAGTCACAATGGAAGATGCCTGTCCTCTGGCCCCTAAGAGGCTGGTGGTGGACACCCCACCAGGGGATGAAGATCCACAATCCACAGAGAATCATGATGAGAAGCACCTGATGGAGGTGGCGGGTGCAGCGGTTGCACCATTGTCACCCAAGACAGCAGCACAAAACAGCACCCAAGGTGTGGTTGGGGCAGGTGAGGAGGTAAAGCCTGACAGCAACCAAAGTGAACACAAAGTAGAGAACCACATGTTTACATCCGATATCCACCTGATACCCGGGGATGGCAGCCTCTCTCCAACGTGTGAAACCAGCATGTGAATGTAAGGAGAGGGACAACAGACCTAGTACAACCTCAGCCTGAAGTTTGGGAGAGCAGGGAGGAAAGTCAAGGGTGCAGCGGTGGCGAAAGATCTTTTTGCATGGCATGACAAGTCTCTTATACTTGTGTTGTTGTGAATTGCTGAAAAAGAAACTGCAGTACTTTGTGCAGATCCTTGGTTGACTTTTGAGGAAACAGTGGGCTCAAAGAAGACGCTTTTGAAAAACAGAATCCATCAACTCACGTACACGCAGGTCCTCCAGATGTACATAACGTCTCCTTTTCTAGCAAAAGAAGGAAATGCACAGAGGAACTGTAAAAGCATGCTTTTTAAAAAAAAAAAATCAAAAGACACATATTTTACGGTGCTTAGTTTGCTGAAAGCGCTCCACTGTAAATACTAGGACATCTAAGGCAATGACAGTGCACAAGATGGCAAAGGAAGACAGCCACTGAGGGTACTAATATTTGTAATGTGAAAAGGAAGGGGTAGGGGTTTGGATAGACAGCCCTCAGATTGGGTGTTGCATCGTAGCGACCTATTTAAAAAAAAAAGAAACATATCATTACCTTTTGTGGCAATGCAAAGTGTTCTCATGATGGCCCTGTTTCTTTGTTTTGTTTCTTTGTTTTTTTCTCGTGAATAACGGTGTATGAATTTGTAACGTTGAGATTAATATGTTTGTCTTTAATAGCAGCTGTTGAACTTTAAGTTTGAGCATCTTTGAATTCATGAATGTGGAAAAGAAGGATAAAAACACCTTGAATTCTCTACAAACACACACACACCTGTAGTTGCCAAGTATGTATCAAACCAGTAAGAAGAGGATTTATCAGACACTAAAGCTACTGACAATATTTATCACGCAGTATCCGGCGTTAGGTCGACATTTAAAATGCTCCTCGTTCAGCTTTTTGATTCCATCCAAATCAGAGGAAATGATCTTATTTACTCTCTAACATCGAATATATAAATAAATAAAATATATATATATATATATCTAAAAGTAGTTTTAAGAATAAATTGTGATAAGTAGGGCTAGATTGGTTGTAGAAAAAGTCTACAATATGTAGGTGAGATCTCATTAAAAAAAAACAAAAACAGGTAAGACTTATTATTCACCAAAGTAGATTTGGACATTAACACAGATATATATGCGTTTACTTATCATGATCTGTTTTGGCTTTTTAAAAGGGATAGATTACAAAAACAAAAGATGACAGTATTCCTTCTGATATCAGTGGACCAAATCAAGCACACTGACAAGCTTTCTTCTATCTCAACTGCATTATAACATATACGGTAATAACATGTATTTTGACAGTAGGTATGTTTTTGGCGGTTTTGATCATCATAGTTTGTTTACCTGCATTGTATTCATTGGCCTATCCTCAGCAGCCTCATGTCAATGTTGACCTTTGTTCCATACTACTGCAACCTTACCCAATCCTGCTGATGAGTTTAAGGCATTTTATTTTTTTATTTTTTTTTTGGTATATCTGTGGTGTCTTGGACTGTAATTTATCGTGTTTTATTTTATTGTGAACAAAACAATTTTCAGTCAAACTTAAACCCAAAGGATTTTTTTCTTCTCTCGTCGTCTCTCTTGCTTTTGTTTTACACCGACTGAAAATATATCTGTTCTACGTTGCCTTCGATTCCAATTTTTTGCTGGAATATTTGTTTATTTCTTTCAGACACGAGGCGGTGTAGACTAGTGAGGTGTTTGTGAAAGCCGCGCAAACCGGAATGGCAATGAAAGGAAGGAACATGGGTGAATAATTTTGTTGTTTTGTTGTTTTTCTGTCTTGTTATCATCATTTTTCGCTAATCATATTTTGTTTGTTTGTTTTACTGAAAGGTGTGGAATGTGCAATACCGCATACTGCAATCTATGCAGGCCAAGAATTGTGGCACTTTATTTTATGTCTATGGGAATTTGTAAGTGTACAGGCAAAATTTACTTGTATTTTTCAGATGTTATATCTTTAATATGAGGCAAAAAGAGTATTACAACTACTAGGATCTCGCAAAACAATGCAAATGAGAATCTGACTTTTACTTTTTCATATTGCGTGGCTGGCAAAATGCTGTTGAGCACCTTAAAGCCAGGTATCAATGGACCTCAAATTTGATAATCTGTCGGAATAGGAATCCAAATTGACCACCAGGGCCTTTTATACTGCTGTTGGATTTACAATCTAGCAAATGTGTGGAAGATATTAACATTATCTAATTTTAATGGCCACAAACAAACAATTTTCTGTTTTTTGTGAATTAATGTGGAGAATGAGTCTATTTTTTCTAAACCAAAATGGAGCACGACCACAATTTCCTGCCATATGGTGGTTGAAATGATGCGTGCCTTTTCATAACACGGCTGTTTATGAGAAGGTGGCGAGTCATTTTGCTTTGTTCATATAGCACTGTACAGAAAAAAAAATTCTAATTTTATAGGAAAAATCAGGTCTTTATGTAATAGAAACAAGTAATGATATTGAGTTCTCAGGTTTTCTATAACTCTCTGATGTTCTGATTGGATAGATTATCTGTTTTGTTTTGTTTTTCTTGAACAGCTAATGTCAACTAGCTGCTTCTGTACTTTTTGAGAAGTGTTGTCGTCAAAATCCACTTCGATGTCTTGGCTTCCAGAACAGGGAGCTGCAATATTTCTCCCTTCTTCTGAGTAATGTGTGTACCACATTCAGTATCCACTCCCATCAGTCTTCGGGGAGGCAGGAGGAAGTACAAAAAAAGGGATGGACATCTGACCATTAAGGGAGGCGAAGAGAGAGCGCGGCTACAGCCAGGAAGAGATTCCTGCTGTCTCTGAGCTGATCCATCTGATTATTTCCCACGCTGACACCAGTGAGCGCTTCGGTGCCTCCGGCTTCAGAAGCTCTAACCCCATGGCATGCCCTCAGGAATCGCTATGAGTGGGTAAAAACAAGTCAAGGACGAGAAAAGAAATGGTTCTCCCAAATGGTTACATTGTGTCAGTTGTGGTCCATATTTTCTTTTGTCTGTGTACATACAATTTGCCCAAAGTAGCATATTCTGACTCAGTGTTCAGAGATTCATGTGAGACCTCATGGAGTTACCTTTGTGATATGACCGATCCTTCAGAAACTCAGATTCTTTGGTACTCTCTGAAGTAAAATGCGGGGTCAGCGGTGGTCTGCGTTTGAATTTTCATCTCTTTTTTTTCTTTCTAATAAAGGGAGGTTACATGGTAACCTTCTTGTTTGTAAGCTTGTAATTTTTTTCTGTACTCCAATTAATCCTTCATCCCTTGTTTGTAGTAATCATGTCTCTGTGTTAGCCTCAAGTAATCTTTCATTTTGACAGGTAGGGTAGAGAAACAAGGGATTTGGATTGATCAGCTGTATCCCCTGGGGATAAAGTTTGTGTGGATAGAGCAGCTAATTTTGTGAACTGACAGCAAAAAGGACTGTGCTCTGTCTTACTGTCTCATGATGGTATATTCATCTGTGATGCTGTACAGAGTGGAAACGTCGTGTCTTTACCCTCTCTGAGAGAATGGGTATTGTCTGTGTCACTCATACGTGCTTACCTTGCTCCTTAAAATGCAAACAGCATTATTGTTTGTCCTTATATCTCTGTATATTCTGCCTCCTCCATTCTTTTTTCTGTTCAGCTTTGAGAGAGCATCATCATCAAGACACATCCTGACCTACAGACTGTTTCTGTACAAAGCAACATCTTTGTATGCATGTAGTAGTCTGAACAATTATGTGACCACAGAACACTTTGTTATGGTATGTATGTCAACATTTGTGTAGAGCATTGTTCCTCATTACGTCTATTAGCATATGCAGAATAACAAATAAATGTATAACTCCTGCGTTTGTGTGTTTGGTGTTCGCTGCTCTGCATATGAGATGATGATTGTAGGCCGGGAAAGTGGGGGGGGGGAAAAGACGAGTTCAAATCGGGACACAAATTAATATAATATGTTGCATTTGCTGCAAGAAAGCAAAGTTGTTTTCCGTATGCAAAAGTGTGGACAGCTCAGCAGTTTGGCTGGTTGATAAATGATTTATTACTGAATGGAAATGCATTCTGTTCGATGCAATTAATGTAAGTGTGCATTTCCAGGCATGTTCCAGTCCGACTAAACAACATTTACAGTGTGTTTAGAGGGAAATGCATTCTGTCCAATAATAATTTGCAATGTAAAAACAAGTTAAGTCCAAATAAGGCTAGTGGTGTGGTGGAAGAAGCATTCACACAGCTTCTTCGCTTCAAGTGTGGAAACAATTTTACTTAGTGTTATATTCTTTTCTTTCTTTATCTTTATGGCCATTTTTAGTTAGTTTTAGGAATAAAATTACTGGGTTGGGTTCAATTGTCACACTTTAGGTTTCTGTTTAGGGAAAAAGTCATTTCTGATAAAAACATACTTACAGTGACGTTTGAAGTTTCTCATTCAATTCAGTTTTATTTATATAGCACCAAATATAGCATCTCAATGTGCAACTTGTTGGGGTGAGGGGACGAATACATGCTGCGGAAGAGAGTAATTGAGTTACTGGATTACCAGGTGGATAAGTTTAGATAATATAATTACACATTTGGGAAATTCAGTGCCTAAAAAGGGTCAGAAATAAAAAAGAAATAACACAAATGGCAACAAAATATTAATTACAAATGTATTTTTATTAAAAAAAAAACACACACACACAAACACATATTTTTGTTGCTGCAATCAATTCCTCCAAACCTGCTTCCAAGCTGCATAGAGGGTCTTAATGAAAGAACTAATACGATCAGAAAAATAAATAAAGATAAATCTGTTGGAACTATACACACACAGACCACTTTTTTTGGGTACACCTGTTCACCTTGTCATAATTGAAACATCTATTAAGCTGATTTCACCTGATTTCCTGCACAACCATCTGTAAGAAGAAAATATTCCCGCCGCATCCTAAAAACTTGTTGTGTGAGGAAAACGGCTTGATGGGCTACAGCAGAAGAAGACCACACCAGGTACCACTCCTGTCAGCCATGAGGCTTCTACAGCAGGGTAACACGCCATGTCACAAATCTTTAACATGACAGTGAGTTTTCTGTGCGCTTAATGAAGTGCACTTGATAAAGTGGCATATGAGTGTGTTTATTGCATCATAAACAGCTATAAAGCAGGTTTTCAAAGTTTGATCGCATAAAAGGCTGAGAATAGCTATATACCTAAAATTAAATACTACGCTACGAATCTACAAGTCATATCAGCCCCTTTACTGAAACTTAATGCAGTTAACAACTTCTTCAACTTATAGTTGCCTCAAGCTGTTTTGGCACGATCTGAACAAGGTGACGTTGATATTTAGTTATTCCTCCTGAACGCCAGAGGGTGCTGCAGTCCGGTTAGCGAATTCAAACTTTAGGTAGATAGGAGGGGCGGGGGAGCTCGTAAATGGTGCGCGCGCGGGTGTTTTTAAAAAGAAAAACAGAAAAACGAATAAACATGGCAGCTGAAAATAATAAGAGAACCGCTTCAGATGAAAATAACCTTGATGAAAGTTTTTCTCACATTACCGCCGTAGCTACAGAATGGATGTCGGACTTCATGTTCTTAAGTTTGTGTCGGCGTTTCAAGGAGGGCAAACGTGATGAATTCAACCAAACGCTCTCAGCTTTCCAGAGTGAGTGAGGCACCAAGTTTACGTATATTTATGCTACATTTATGATTATTCCAGTGGTGTTAGATTAGCTTCCTAAGTTTACCATTAGTTAAAGCTTAAAGTTGGTAAGGACAAACATAAAAGAACAAAATACCACGTAAAATGTGACAGATATAAAGGTGAGTACGGAAGCATAAAGCTACAGAAGCGTAGAGCCCAGGCAAAAGAAATAAATGTATATCACGTTATAACGTGAAATGTTTCTTGTTCTAATAATATAATTTTCACGTTTTTACAATATAAATATTATATTGTACAAATGTGGCAGTTATATATATTTTAATAACGTGATAGTATATTGTACAAACATGAAACGTGTATTGTTAGAACAATAAACTTCTCATGTTATAACGTGATATACTTTAATTTTTCTTTTGCCTGGTTGGCAGCTCTACGCTTCCTAAAGTAGACGTCAAAACAGCGTCAGGAGTTGAAACTCTTTAAGCCAGGTCTATCTAATATATAGGTTGTTTTTTGTTTGTTTGTTTTTTGTTAAGACCTGTTATGTTGTTGTTTAATGCAACTGGCACCTTTACTTAGAAAAACGAGAGGAAGCGGAACCTCTTGTTGATAACTTTAATGTAAATATACATTGTATGTGCAAATCTTCCCAAAGTTTCTAAAAATCTTGTGCCTAACACCATTTTTCATTTATTCTTAATTTTTTCCTCAGCCATTCAGAAATTATCTCCTAAGGAAAACGAGAAAGCAAAGATCTGTGACTTCCTGGCAAGAGTCATTCATGGAAAGCTGCTGGGTGAGAAAACATGATGCCAACCTACATTAAAAAACACGTTAAAAACTATTAAAAGATTTTTAAAAAAGGGTTGGAAATCAGCGATTAAAAATGTATATACTCACTTGTCTCTTCATTAGTGACACCTTAACTCTTCGTGGCCTAGACTAGTACACATTTGTCGGCTCCACATCCATGATCTAAATCTCCTGTTACATCCACGTCCCATCTTGATAATGTCTACCTGCATTGAATTTCTGCCATGTACTTGGCTGACTACATGTTTACCTTAACAAGGAGCTGAGTAGGTATACCTAATAAAGTGGCCGCTGGATGTATACTCTTTTACTAAGAAATTTTAACAGAAGAAGACTCTTATTAGTATCCTGTTTCCTTGTCCTGTAAAACGCTGTTTTTCTTCAGATGTGCACTTTGAAGATGATGACGCTGTGATGCCTCTGATGTCGGCTGCCAGACTCTGGCCAGACCTCAAAAACACTGTGGCAGACCAAAGTTTGTTTAAAAATGTTGCCGTCCTTTTGATTGTACAGGTAATTTTGGTTTTCCTGCCTCAGTATGGGCCTTTTGGGAATGACTTCACTTGCTGGTCTACAAACAATATAGGCAAAGAGTTTCTTTCACCTCGTATGCATTTTTTCAAATGTGAGAACACAAAGGAGCGTCATGCTTGAGTAAAGGAAACGATGATTAACAAACTAGTTAAAGCACGATCCATTGGAGTGCTGGTGGCTTTCCTTTAGCTTTGACTCTAAAATCTCTTTGGGGATCTAAACAACACCAGTGCTGAAACTATACAGATGTTTGATTATGAAATAAGCAGGGTTTAAGTCCTGATGTTGGCTGCTTTGTATTGATTTTGAGTCTAACATCATACATTTACCCTGTACCTAGTCTGTTGCTGTCTGCTTGGAGAAGGGTGAAAGATCTTCTGCTTCCTCTGCCCTCAGGTGGTTTGAGAAAAACCTTGAACTCCCACAGGTCTGTATGTCAGTTATTCTCCCTTTCCTTTTCAAAATAAAGGTCAATTTTGCAACATTTTAATTAATTAGTAATAGATTTATAAGTGATTTTAACAACTAATTTGTTTTAACAGGGTTTGAGAACTAAGCTTTCAAGAATAGTTGCACAGGAGGAGACTTACCATCCATTCCTCATGAACTTCAGCTTCAGTCGCCTGCTGGAGACAGTCCAGTCCTACTTGGATGCCTATCTGGAGAAGAATCCTTCTGACTACCTTCTAAAGGTAAAGCACGTGCAGAACCTGAGTGTTTTATTTCACAGCCAGTATCAGAATGAGATTAGAACACAGGGCTGCTCAACTGTTTGAAAAATCACAATCACTTCTGTCACTGTCAATATTAAGATCGCAATTTTAAGAATAACCTTTAAATCTTACAGGTTCATGTCTCAGTTATTTAAAGCCCTCCTAGGCCAACAACAAGTCCACCCAAACCTGAAGTTCACAAGTTATTTGTCAGGCCTACAGACTGAGTTTCTACAAGTCATACAGCAGTGTGTTTATTTATATGTATTATGTTTCAGGTTCTGCATCGAAATATTTTATTTCCTGAGTTGTAAGTTTACAATTCACGTTAAACCCATAGAAACATTTTTTAATGCAAAAAAGTGACATCGTGTTCTTTCGGGTTTTTGCTTTGGAAGCACCACAGCGGATCATCTCACCCTTTCTCTAGCATCGTATTTTGTCACACCAACCTTCTGCATGTGCTCCTTCACTACATACCTCCATCTCTGCACATGTTGAAACCATCTCAGCCTTCTTTTTATAAATTTGTGTCCTAGCAAAAAAAAAAACGTATATAAAAACCCTTTATCACTCTTTGTGAGATCGAAGGTTTTTTTTGGTAAATACACCAATCAGTGGACACTAGTAATTATGGGGACTCTGGGGCTGAATAGCAGTTACAGTTTGGCCATCATCAGAAAATCCTCAGATTTGTGCTCGCCTATTTTTCTTCTGCTTTTGACACTCAAACTTTAAGCTCTGACTGCTCACTTGCTACCTGATATATCACACTTCTGGATTGTTGTGAAGAGATAATTGCGGCGCCTGTTTTAATGCTGTGGATTGCTGATGGGTGTTTTTTTCCCTTTTGTGTTGAAGCTACGCTCTTATCCTCCTGAGTAATGGCGCTCGGACCAACTGAAGGTGCTGATGTGACGATATCAGTCATAGCTAATTGACAATTTGTCATCAAATTAGTTGGAAGGGCAAACTGCTGCATTCTGCAGAGTCGTCCTCAGGGCCTCACAGACTCGCTTATTCAGGAAAGTTTTATGAATGATTTACGCAAGCCGATGACCTCTTGATGGCTGTACTTGGAAGGGTATGCTAATGACTGCCCTCATTAATTTTGCTTTTCATTACAGCTGTACTTGGACCAGAAAGTTAGTTGTTTTTAGAAGTTTATGAAAGAGTAATATTTATATACATAAAGTAGAGCTAAATGTCTGTGCTATGTCTACCTCTCCGATCATCAGGCAGCTTCAAAGATAGTGCAGTCCTCACACAAAACTGAAGGTCTGGAGGACGAGGGGTGTCACGACAGCTCTCTTTCAAAGAAGGCGAGTGATGTCACAGAGGACGGAAAGTAAGTCGTAGTATTTTAGAAAAGCCCTGTTTATTTAAACTCAGTTTCTTCTTCATGCTGAATATTCAACTGTATTTATATCCCAACAGGAAAGGAAAAGCCACATGTCACAGGTCAGTAAGAATACGTTTAACAAAGCCACCAGATACATTTTTTAGGTACACCTTGCTGGTACTGTATTGGAGACCTTTTGGATTTCTCAACCGCCTTGATGTTTCATGGCACAGATTCAACAAGGTGTTGGAAACGTTCTCTATTTATGTTCTTTAACGTTCTATATTGAAATGATAGCATCACACAGTTGCTGCAGATTTGTCAGCTGCACATCCATGATATGAATCTCCTGTTCCACCACATCCCAAAGGTGGATTGAGATCTGGTGACTGTGGAGGCCATTTGAGTACACCGAACTCATGTTGTGTTCAAGAAACCAGTTTGAGATGGTCTGAGTTTTGTGACATGCCACTCAGCCATCAGAGTGTGGGTGTAGTGTGGCCACAAAGGGATGGCTATGTGGCAATATTCAGGCAGCCTCTGGCATTGTAAGAATGCTTGATTGGTACTAACGGCTGATTCAGACTTTTGTAGCCACTGCCATTGCTGCTATTCACACTTGTGCACTACATGTTAGAGTTATGTCCTGATTTGTTTTCTATCCCATGCCAGCCTCAATGGGAATAACTAGATCCTAGGACTTTTTCCCTTCCTGGGTCCTCCTTTTTTTT
>VUQR01022734.1:62809-86836 GCA_015108515.1 Hemichromis elongatus | reverse complement strand
AAAAAATGTGTCCATGGTGAAGTTTTTCCACTTTTTTTCATATCCCCTTACATCAGTTTTGATAGTTTCAGGAATCTCCCTCGAGGAATTCCACCTGAGAGTCCGTGTATTGAGACAGTGATTGTTGTTCTCTCGCTGATTCATTCAAAAGTAGCTGGAAATGCACAGGAGGCATCAAGAGGCCACTCAAAATAGTTGGGGGTTTCTTCAGTGTAACATTTCTATGGAGGTGCACATCAGGTTGGGGTGTAGAGTTTCAGAGCGGTTTCTGATTAGTGTACCTGTGACAGAGATTTCACATAGTAGGAAAAATCCTATTTCCGGGGCCAGGTGTGCCGAAATGATTCCCTACACCACCAGCACCAGCCTGAACCGTGTTTTCATATTGTTTGTGCCAAATTCTGACTCCCACCATCAGGATGTGCAGTGTGCCCTTCTGCCGCTGTAGCGCTTCTTCTTTCACGTTTGATGTGCATTCAGCTTTTTTGTGCGAGTTTTTTTGCATACTTTCCCACCAGCTCAAAGCTGTGTTTCCATTCTCCCCTAACATCAACATCAGGGATTTTCACCCAGAGAACTGTCGCTCTCTGGCTTTTTCTCTTTTGGGACCATTCTCTAGAGATGGTTGTGTGGGGAAAATCCCAGTATATCCACAGTGTCTTAAGTACCGACATGTCACATTCAGGGTCACCCTAAACTTACACATGTAGGTAAAAGAAATAATTATGTCACACTGTATTGAACTTCCACAGACCAAAACGGAAGCTACTCTCAACCATAAATACAGACGTGTGGAAGCCTGACACGTGCAAGAAGCTTCATTTTTCTCTACGTCGAATCTCCAGTAATGGTTGGTTTTAATTTTCTTGTGGCTTTGATTGCTTTCTGAATTTTTCTTTTGAAATTTATTTACCAGCACATCACATTTGAGCCTGAAAACAAGTAAATTAATTTCATACCTTACAGCATCAGAGTTATCCCAGATGACAGAAAATTCACCACACACAACAAAGGTACAAAAAACAAGAAAACCCCCTCAAGTAAGTAGAACCAATTAATCCACAAATCCAGTTTAAGGAGTTATATATATATATTCCTTTAAGCATAGAAAGCAGGAGTTTATGTTTTTTTCCTTTTTATGTAGAAATGGACCCCCCAGCTGGACAAGTACCTCAAGGATGGTGTTAAACGTCACGGTCACGGGAAGTGGTCTCGTATCTTAATGGATTATGACTTTGAAGGGCGCACCGGCACCATGCTCAAAGACCGCTGGAGAGTTCTAATGAGGGCACATGAAGTGGGATAAAGACAGACAGAGCTTCTCTAACTCATAAAATATAGCTTTTTACCTGTAAATAAAATCACCTGATTTTTCTATTGATTTTTTTAGTTGCATGCTCTGCTGTTTGCACTGAAACAATTTACCACCAGGGGGCGCTCAAGCACAGAACAGTGATCTGGGAAACTTGGCCTACTTTGTGTAAATTTGACAATGTGTTACTTTTCAGTAAAACATAATTGTATATTTCACTCTCAGTTAGTCTTTTTTAGCTAACCAGCTAAAGCTGAGTTAGTTCTTTAATCGTGTCAGTGTATGAGCTTTGCTGCTGCTGTGTGCACCAATCATACCACCAGAGGGCAATCGCAGGAAACAATGTAAAGTTTTTTGTTTTTTATATTTAAGGCCACATTTTTTAGATAAATAATGTGTAAGACGGCATTTTGAAGAGGGTACGATAGCATTGTTTTATAACAAAAATGAATGATGTGTGAGAGGGAAAGATGGAATGCTGTAGAAGTGTCTTTCTATTAAAATGTGTATGAAAATCTGTTATTTAAAAATACTTTACACTGATCTGGACAATATTAAGAGACATCTGCAAAATTAGGCCTCTTCTTAGTGTTGATACAGAGATGATGTGTTGAGGCATCCGACTGCCCACTGATGACTGGTTTTTAGATGTTCGCGTGAAATCCAGATCAGATGAAGACAAAACGGTGTTGTGGAGGACAGGTGCACCGCTGGGTTTTCTGGATCTTCTTCCAAGTCCCGCTGCACTGCGGGTT
This sequence comes from Hemichromis elongatus, assembly GCA_015108515.1. Lineage (NCBI taxonomy): Eukaryota > Metazoa > Chordata > Actinopteri > Cichliformes > Cichlidae > Hemichromis > Hemichromis elongatus. Next base: position 84,769 of record VUQR01022734.1, on the reverse strand, counting down.
CCCCACCGCCTGCCAGTGGAGCACAGTGTCTCTGCAACACAATTAAACCACTGGTTTCACATAGTCATTTCACAAGATCTTAACATTGCTTTTCTCTGACTGCTTAGCTTAAGGCAAGGGCACACTAAGTGTTTCAGCACAAGGTGGACTCATTTTGTAGCTGTCTTAAGTTTAAGAAGTGATTTAGACTTTTATGTGAAATCATGCAGTTAGGGCTATGTGGACAGGAACACGCTTTCCATAACTTTAGCTCTGTACTCTAGAGCGAGCAGTAGTTCTGAAATGATGGTGATGCAATTTCAATGCAGATTTTCAACTGTAATTCAAGGAGCTGAACTTTTTTGTTTTTATGTGTTGTCACTTCCTTTCAGGGGCTTAAACTGGATAAGTGAGCATAATCATAATGAAAATGTTTACCTTTTAGGATTTTGTCAGTTATGGTTGACAGACTGATTGAAAGTCATGTACATCACCAAGCAATGAGTTTCCTGCTTTCTGATGGTTTTTCAGGCCTTTAGTTTAGACCTTAATAGAGTCATTTAGTTTGCTCTTCAGCAAGTGAAGCGCATGCTTGGGTTGTGTTTCCCTGCTAATTCTGTCTACCATCTTGCAAGTATTGGTGTATGCTTCAACTAATAAAACATTCTTAGTCTTTTTTTATCTTCTTATATACTGATTATACTTTCAGTAGTCCAAATCAATGCTGTCTCACAACTAGTCTGGTATTGTTAGATGTTTAAATCTGGTTTTCGCCCCTGGCCATCCCTTGGTTGGGTGTTATGAGGGGTGTTTCTTTACCATGGAAAGGATCATCTAATTGTCTGCAATTGTCTAATTATCCATGGAAATTCTGAGCTTTTTATTTTGCTGAGCACACTGTTGAGTTATTATTGCTCTGTTAAAAAAATCACCACTTCTAAAGTTCCACCTCTGTCACAGGTTTTTAACAGCCTATAAATGATCTGTGTCACCTGCCTTTAGAGCATCTTTGACCTCTGAAATCTGGAAGTTGTGGATTCAAACCAACAGTTTTCAAATGCAAATGCTACACTTGGAATTACATGATTTATCTTCATAATGGCTCAAAAAATAAGATGGTTAGCCCGCATCTGTCCATGAAGCAGCTTTTCAGTCAGATAGTTTTGGTCCCTAGAAAAAGAGGTGCTACATAATAAACAACCACCATTCCTAAATCTTCCTTCAGTTTATAAAAAATAAGAATAAAAGCTGAAACTCTGCCCTTCTAGACCACATTCAGCTGCAAATTAAATGTTTTTGGTAAAGAGCTAAAAGGAAAGCGTGTTTAAATATATCTGGACTGCAGGAAAAACATGTAAAATGGCCAATAACTGCATACTTGTCTGATTCCTGACCGTCTCCCTGGCAGCTGCTGGTATTGTTTCGCATGGCAGGAGGTTCACATGCCACACACACGTTAAAGCCCTCTGTTATGTAGCGCATCCACAGTGTGTGGGGTCGGTTCTCCACTGTACAGTGGGGCGTCCGTGACTCTAGCTTGAATTCCACACAAAACCTAAAGGGAGGCAGGATTAGAGTAATGAAGGTGAACAAATCCTGGGATACTGAGACAGCAGAATTCAAACAAACCTTGACACACAAGAGAAGGACACCGCAGCAGCATCACTTGGTTAGGCAATATTGGGAATTGTTAATCATTTAAAAAAAAATAATAACTCCCCAGATACAGCTCTTATGAAATGAATAACAATAATTAAGCATATAGATGCTTTGAACTGCTCGCAATACCGCACCTACTGTCATCCCAACCTTTTGTGTATGTGCTTTTCATGTGACAGCCTTGAGTATTTAATTTCAAAGGATCGTCGGCAGTCTTTCAGCATCGCTATGTTTAATGGTCTATAGACAGAAGGCCAGGTGGGCAAACACCTACAGGTAGCTCGTTGGTAGGAAAACGTTGAGCTGTTATCTCCTTTCAAATTCATTTGTGTTACAAAGATTAAAAAAAGTGGTTTTCCCCCTGAAAGTATTCATGAACTTTTCAACTCTTGAATTCAAAGATTCCTGAGGTCTGTGCAGTTTCAGAGAGCGTCTGCAGGCTTTATAGTACCCTGATATGAAACCTACCCAGGGTTTAGGGGGTTTCCATAGCTGTCGTGCTTGGGCCTTCCCTTGGCAAACGCCATGCTGGTGATGAATGCAGGACCTGATAAGAGAAACCAGATCATCTATGAATTAAAAAACAGGATCAAATGCAAGAAAATATGCAGGTAACTACACATACACACACAAAAAAAAAATGCAGATACAGTAATCTGGGTGCATACCTGAGTTGAAGCCACAGTGTCTACCCTGGTGGTCTCTGTATTCCCTGCAGCCAGCTCGTTGCTCAAGGCCGGGGCAGGGCTGGCCACTGTTGTGAGGCTGCTGCTCTATGTGACGAACACGGATTCGCACCGACGGCTGGCAGGGTTTGGTACAACCGCTCCAAAAGCTCCAGTCGCTCACAACACAGTCCTGAGCTGGATGTTGGCAACAGTATCAAGAGAGAAACATTACAGGAAATCCTTTGTTGCAGCAAACTATTAAACTGCATTTAAGCCAAAAACTGACTCCCTAAGATCTTAGCTTTTGTGCCAGGATTACAATTCACATCAACAATAAGTTGTACCATTGTTCTTTAAGGGATGAATAATTATAATATTCCTGTGGAAGAGTGGAATCTGACTCAAAATCCAGGAAATAACTTTGGATTAATGAAGCATCGATTGTGACTTGTGGAATTAGTGCTTCCTGCTCTGCTACAAGTATTCTGACAGTGTGCCAAGTGCGCCGCTCAATCAGTGAACAAGTCCTGTGAGTTTTTTTCTGTGTGCCTGATCTATGATTCCACTTTGATGTATTAAACTTTCAGATTTAGTGACTACTAACCCATAATTTGCATTAAATGTGCTCGGCTTGTTTGGCTGTAGCTGTTATCGCTACAATTGATTGACAGAACCACATTCTTAAAATATTTGTACTAATTCCATTATGTGTGCCAGCCCACTGAAATGAGGTTAGGCTCAGCGCCGCCGGGGTTATTTGGTGTGCTGATTATTACCATTTTTCATAATGCAGCAGGTGAGACACATGGAAGAAAAACAAATCCAAACATTATGTGAGGTTTGCACCAAGTTAGAAGCTGGAGAAAACAACAAAAGACACACAAGAGTTGGAAAGGACTGAAGGACTAAATGCACACAGTTTGACATGTATGGGAAAATGTGGAATGCATCCGCCCATGCCACTTCTCTCATTAGAGGTAAGTTGTGTGCTAAGGCGCCCACTAATGACCAGATAGTGTTGATAATTTGTCTTTTTTTTATCTTCTGGCCAACAGATTGAGAAGATAGCAAGAGTTCGGGTATCATAAAGTTAAGGTGTGCACCAAAAGACAAACAGCTTCATCCATTCATCACTCACCTGGACACTCTGTGAAGTAGTCAAAGCAGCAGTCTTTAGTTCTGACGCAGCCTTCATCACAGTAGCATGTGCCGTGCACACGGTCCATCCTCCAGTCAGTGGTCAAACAGCTCACGTCTCTGCCTCTGCAGCACTTCCCCGAACAACCTCCACTCACCAGGTGGTTCTCTCCCAGAGCAAAAACTACCAGCAGCCAGCAGGAAAACTCAACAGAGAATCCCATCATGATGAAGTGAGGCCAGAAGTCAACCCCTGAAGTAAGATGCCAGCCTCTTGGTTCCCCCCCAGACTGTGATTTAACACACTTCTCTACCTGTGTTTACTCCTGCTCTGGTTCTGCTTCTTTCATGCTCATGACCGTGAGAGGAAGAGGTTGGAATACCAGCCCAACCCAGCCAGGACTGAGCTCTGCCACACGAGCCCTTGTGACCTGGAATTCCTGTGTCCGTCTCCTGTGTCCAGCCCTTCAGTTTCCCTCCAGAAACAGGTCTGCAGTGGAACCTAAAGTTCAAAACACCCAATTCCAGCACCAGCTTTCATGTAGTGTGTGCCTGCCTTTTCCTCAAAGCTGGCGTCTCTCTCCCTGTTCCCAGATGAGCACCTCCCCTCCAGTCGATCACACTCGGGAGGAGATGATGAGGACAAGGGAGGGGTGAGCTGGTGATGCATGCTTTACCCTCCCGCCTCTGTTCTTTCTTTTTTGCCTCTTTCTTACCTGCTTTATTCTTGTTTACCTTTTTTTCGGACCCTCTTTCTTCAGAATACCTGTGACCTTCTGCCACCCCAGGTTTCCAAGTCCCAAAAGAAAGGGAGGAATGTGAGAATTTGGCAGGTCTCCAATCAATTGTTCTACTGTATAGCACCGTCCCTTTCTCACCTCTCTCCCTTTTTCTCTTTCCCTTTCAAGTTCCTGTAATCCAGCAGAAATCCAAACCGTTTGGGTATGATTTTGTCTGTGTCTTTGTTTTGTTTTGAGAGGTTTTCATAGACTAAAGATTAGCTTCACTGGGTCAGAAGCTGTCAAAAAAATCTACATATTAGCTTCCCCTGAGCTCAGCCATAAATTGTAAGGTAATTGTTTTATGCGTGCAGTTGTTTCCTGTAATTCTCAACATGTGTGCTTTTTGTTTGAAACAAAAACAAAGGACTTTTAACCGACTACTCAATTTCTAAATGCTGGAAGCTAATTCCTTCTCGACTTTGTTTCCAGTTTCCTTATTAAAGACAACCATCTACTGGTTTTAGATCATACTATGAAGGCAAACAAGAAAGCGGTATCAGTCTTATCATGAATGCAAAGAATCATATTTCCCCAAATATCTGATTGTTTCTTTTACCAATCGACTGATAACCTGCACTGTTATAAACTGCATACCACATGAAAAAGCGTTTAAATACAATGTTAAGAAAAAAGTGTCTGCCCCTTCCCCATTTCTTATTTTTTCCATATTTGTAACACTAAAATGTTTCAGATCATCACGCTCATTAACCCTGAATAAATTAAAAAATGCCATTTTTAACTGATTATTTTATTTATTAATGAGAAAGAAAACCTACTTGGGCATGTGTGACAAACTAATTGCACCTCTTCTAAATCATAAATTAACTGTGATTAACTGCATATTTTGGATTTACAAAACTTTTTCTAAGGATTTGGGACTCCAGCAAACCACAGTGAGAAGACGTGGAACACTGTTGAACCTTCACAGGATTGGCCAACCTACAAAAATCACTCCAGGAACACATCAACGACTCATCCAGAAGCTCACAAAAGAAGCCAGAACTGCAGGCCTCACTTGCCTCAGTCAAGGCCAGAGTTCATGATTCAACAATAATAAAGAGACAAAAAAAGTCCTCCATGGGAGAGTTCCCAGGAGGAAACCACGGCTGATCAAAAAGGATAAAAAAGGCTCATCTGACATTTGCCAAAAAACATTTTGATGATCCCCAGAGACGTCTGGGAAAATATTCTGTTGACTGACGAGACGAAAATGTGACTTTTTGAAAGGTTTGAGTAGCGTTACATCTGGCACGGCACTTTACGAAAAGAACATCGTAGCACCAGTCAGACGTGGTGGTGGTAATGTGATGGTCTTCAGAGTCTGGATGACCTGTTATAATCAATGGAACCATGAAGAGAAAATCGGAGAAAATCCGGTCATCAGGTCATGCCCCGAAGCTTAAGAGCACTCACATTAAGAAGCAGGAAACTAATCCAAAACACACCAGCAGCTCTGAATAGCCCAACAAAACAAAAATATGGTTTTGCAGTGGCTTAGTCAAAGTCCAGACATAATTCCAATGGAAGTACTTTGGCATGACCTCAAACAGACCCTGAATGTAGATAAATTAAAACACTTCTGCACAGCGCTGTAGGTAAGAGCTCCAGTTTGCATTATTTACAAACCAAAGTGTAGTGTGAATATAATGCACAATTCATAATTCTTTGAAACCCCTCAAAGGTGAAATGAAAAATAAGCCCAGTCATGTCCTCTTTAATGACATAATGGAGGGCTACATAATATATGGCAAGGATTTCTAATGCTGTTAGTGATTGATGATGACAAATTGGAGAGGGTAGACAAAAGCCATTTTTTACTTATATGCTCAAGGGAGCCTGACTGTTACTGTCGCTGAAGAAGCTCAGCCTCGTCCGTATTATTACGGCCAACAAATGGGGCCTCTGCAGGGAGCATCAGTAGGAAATGAGGCCTCCTCACGCCTCCTGCTATTGAAGAAGTAGACATTAGTAATAACTGGATACTTCGCTGTCTTGAAAAATAATCTTTCACAAGGGGGTCTGGCTGGTTCCTTTGATTATTCTTCATGCTATGGAGCAGGTAGGTCAAGCGACAGTAATAGCCTTCATCTCCACCATAATCATCAGCAGAGGCATCACTAAGAAGCAAGTGTCTGAATCAGTGTGTGTTAAAGTTTGAGACGGTTTAACCCAGAATGGCCTGAGAAGGAAAACTACTCTGCTGCGTTTAGATCTACAAATACTAAACATTAAATATCCCAACACAATAAATAATCCCAGCTGTTAAGTCTCTTATTTTTAAGCCGTTTGCTTTTTCACAAAAATAAATTGAGCAGGTAGTGGGCTTTTGTTTTTGTTTTGTTTTTATTTCATGAAAGGGGCCCACACACACACACACACACACACACATACAGTCAAACTATAGTGCTGATTTGATCTGTCCACTGATGCAAGACATTCAGTGGTATCAGCCTCAGCATGAAGGAAGTGCACATCAAAGCATGTGTGTTTTCCATCTGACGGGCTCCCAGCCATGGACCTCCTGCCCTTACTGCTCATTTGTCGGAGACAATCAGCCTTACCGCACCAACACACCCAGTCATCTTAGTGTACGTCGGTTAATGTTTCTCAAGACAGGAAACAGTAATTGAGCATGTTTATGATCTTCAAACACTGTCGCAAGTTCCTGGGTCGTAGAGCAGAGATAGATAAAGATATAAGGAGAGATTGATTTAGTTCTTGCAGGAAGAAGGTAGCAGGGTCAACCCTAGCTTCGTCTCATCTATATGGGGAATGCAAACTAGCTCTCCTCAAGGGAAGACCTGACCTGGGTTGCCACATCAAAAGCTCTGGTGGATGAATGCTACAATTTACCTTTACACGATGATGTCATGCATGACTAAGCAAGTGCTTTCGCTGTACCGCACAGAAACTCTGTATTTTTAAGCCTTTCTATACAAAAAAAAACACGAAAACAAAAAAGTAACATCAAAGCAGAAAAAGACCCAAATGTTTGTTCTTAGAGAATATTTGATCAGAGCTCGTCGAAGTAATTAGTCCGAGTTTCTTTCTTCCTGATGAGTACAGTCAGTTCCTCCCACATGAATGGAAGCCTTTGTCTATTATCTTCTCAATTTATAGCACATTCTTTCACGTCTACATTTGTACATTTGGGTGGTTTTCCAAGCGCGGGAGTGTTTTGCACCGTCTGTTCTTATTATCTGTTCTTACGTAACTGAGTTTTAGTAGTTTCCTTCATTGTAACTTTATTTCATCCGTGCAAAGGCATTTTATCCTACTTCTTGTGGATTATGTATGCATCTATGCCACACAGTAGCATGAGTTATTAGTTAATGAGTTGAGAAGTTGGATGTTTGACTTAGGGCGAGTCACCAAATCACAGTTTAAAAAGTTTTTAAATTGCGTACTCACAGTGCAAACACCCAGCGAGCCTTGCTCTTCATGTCGCACTTACAGCAGTGCCTATTATGGCAAGACGTTTTGTACATCATTCTAATGATTCTCCATTCATTACAGCTCATTGCTGCAGGATAGTTTACGGATCCAGCGGTAGGCCCCGGAGACGACTGATGACACTCTAGCAATGGCTCTACAAGCTGGCTGGCCTTGGAGAGCTGCCAGTGTAATGACATCAGAGAATGTGATATTGATGAAAGTTTTTCCCCTGCCTGATCCTGACATCGTCACTGATAATTGTCCCCTCATGAGTCACCTCACCTGGCATATGGCTCCATATGTATGTAAATCAATTCGGACATTAGTAGCAGCGGGCAGATGAGTCAAGATGTGTGGGTGGGGAGTGAAACCGACCCCTGCCCCTGAGAGAGAGGACGCTTCAAGTAATGATAATGGCTAGGTGGCAGGGTGGAGCTATCGCGGTAGATTTCATAAATCACATCGTTAAATGTCACACAGCAGTGGAGAGGTTAGGGCCTCGGGCTGGTGCACATGCATGCGTGCATTTCTCTGTCAAGGGCAAAGTGTTTAAATATTGTAAGTTACACATGGACAAGGGCTTGAACTGATGATCTCTTTTTTATGTAGATATATTGTCACCAAAAATCTCACTGGTGCCTGTGAAAAACAGATGTAGGAGAGGATACATTGATGACATGAAAATAAACAAATGTGCTTACCTGGCAGCTGTAAAAATGAAATGATAAAGTTAGCCCAGTGTGTTAAATGTCTTTTTTTTTTTAAATGTGCTAAGACTTTGTTAAGTATGATAATGAGGACATCTAAAGTAATATTGAAATAACTCTAATTCACTGGTACTTTAGCTCTTGTGCTCAGCAAACTGCATATGATCAACACTTTAAATTTTTAGAAAAGGCACTTCCCTTGTTCACAGACTTGAGCTGGCTCTTTTCATCTCATACCTAGTAGCGATGTTAGCACAAGGTCTCTCCTTCTCTGTCAGAAAAGTCCCAAACTGCTCAAACTAAAGGACTCTGCCGTTAAGCATGAAGAGTGACCTCGGAGCCTATCTTTGGTTCCTGTCTATCTCAGTGGCCTCGAAGTCTTTTTCTGGCATCTGTCTATGTTACACAGTCGTGGCTGCAGGCTCGTGAAGGTCAAAAAGCTGTAAGCAAAAAGTAAAAACGTATCGCATCTGAACGAATAAAAGGAATGAACACAATTTTTTCCTCTAGTATAAAAACGCACAGCAACAGAAGTGGGATGATAAAATGATCAACAAGAACATGTGTTATCAAGTCAGCTACAGTGAATAATAATAAAACTTACATCTGAGTCTCCTGAACTGTTTCGAGGAAACCTTGTCTCATCAAAATGTATATAGCGGCCCAGCATATTTGGGAGATTTTTGATCTGAGGGGTTGGCACACAGGCTACATTCTCTGATCCCCGCTGATAGAGTCAACTGGCACAACGTCAAGTCAGGTGAAACAGTAACACAACCTGGCTTTTTTTTAGTTCATAAAACAATGCGTGTATCTGATGCTTTCGTGCCTTTTGTGTGATAAAATGGATTGGCATTTTTGTCATTATCGGTTCTTAGGTGACAGTTGAACTTTTGATTCAGCACTGTCTGGTTTGTTCAAGGTTTGTGTGGGGCTACAGTGAAACGATAAACCACTTGTGGGCAGGCCTCAGAACAGCTCCTATTAAAGGCCTCATTGTTGACTGTTTGTTCCAGGTCATTTTGTTTCACTACACTTGAAAGGGATGCTAAAAACCCTGCAAGAAGAGGGAGCCCCGGCCTCCATTTGGGCATTCATGCGCCCCCTTCACTTGGTATGAATAAGGGGATGGTTCTGTGTTTCTAGGTCACTGTGAGCCCCTGAAATGCACACCTCACACTCCAGGCAGAGGGAGGGACGCAAACAGAGCCTGACGTTTGACAACATCTCAGTGCTATTTAATAGGGAGCTTAGGCACACACTCCCTGAAATTAAACACAGTTGACAGTTGAGTTTCAGAGCGCGCATACTGACTGATATCCTTGATGATGGCTTCTTCTCCTCTCCCTCGCTGCTTTGTTTAATCCAGCAGAAATGCCACAAAGAGAAAAAACAATAACATTGCAACAAAAATCCTCACTTGAATGTATTTCAGACTACGAAGAAGCCTTCATCTGTCACTTTCAGCACTAAATGATCTCAGTGACAGAACATCTCAGCTGTTTGTCCTGCGCCTTTCTGATTGGCACAGGGTGATGCTGGGGAGAGCTGCAGAGATGACACATGTCAGCGATTAGTGGGACACAGTTTTAGCCATTGACTCTTTTCTTGTTCTGTCTTTATTTACACGCAGAGCCAAGTGAATTTAATCTGATTAAATTTGATTAAAGTTGTAAAGAAACTTTAAAATGACATCAGATGTGATATTTTCACAACTTTTACTTCCACCAAAGGGCTAAAACTTATAAATAGTTCAAGTAATGATGTCCTGATATCATTCTACACAAAAAAGGCCGTTGCATGGTTGCTGTCAAATACAATGAACAAGACCATTCAGCAGCTAAACACTGTGTTGTGTGGGACAGTACCACATTCTCGGATCTGGGGGCACAGTTTTGTGTCTGTTTCGTAAATATGGAATGCATATTTTGCTAATTTTGGTGGTCTGTATGTAGTGTATGCACCAAAAAGTGGTATAACGGTCCAGACATTAGCCTGTGTGGTGAAAAAAAAGATATACACATTAAGGAAGGTCCTCAAAATAACAAAAATAAATTTATTTAATTTCAGGAAGACAGTTAACAAGGCACAATAATGGCTTTGCTAAACTATTTACTATATATGTCAATATTTTACTTATTTAACAAAGCTTAGTGATGCTGTATGTCTAAAACACTGTTGTAACGATGAGGCCAAAGCTGGACAACGTATGAAATATTATACAGATGATACAGAAAGAAATGTGGCTGTATTACACAAGAGTCATTGGAAAGCTAAATTAAATATCCTGCATGCAGGTGCTGGGTGGAAAACTACCGACAGCTGTGCGTCAGACTGGAAAATGTTTACTTAATATTCATCAACGGCGTTTATTGTTGTAGCAAGTCCGTACTACATGTAATCATGAATCCCAGAATGTTACCACCAGCCATACCAAGCAGCAAACTAATATCACCGAGGACAAACAAGCAGTCAGAACGAGCCACTGAAATGAACATGGCGCCCTTAGTGGTTTATATTGTTCCGTCGTTGGCACAGACTCGAATGTTTTTAACCTCGACCAGTGTGACTGGGAAGGAGGTGATTGTCAGGATGGAGGCTTTCGAGGTTTCCTCATTTTCTTGAGCTTTTCCTGCCTCACCGTCTCGCCCTCCAGAGAAGACAGCTCAGATATCCTGTGGGTGAAAGCGCGAGAGGCTCCGACCATTGGGTCTGGATAGGACTGGCCTGTGTGGTGGGAGAAACGGAAAGAGATGGACAGAAGCATGGGGCATAGTTAATATTGAATAATATGTCACATTTTACATTTTACATTTTGGGTGTAAATGGACTGAACTAAAAGGAAAAATACTTTTTGTTTGTTTTTTCACTTCAAAACTTGAGAAATGAGCTAAACTAAGCTATGTTTCCTGAGACACTAAACAGATTAAAATAAGGAGCAAGAAATATTACGGCATCACAAACACCTGGTTAGAGGGTTTTTTTCAGTGTCCACAAAAGCAGTACAGGTGGACCTGACGTGTTAAGGCTGAGAATGAATCAAAGCATGAAATGAACTCACTTTTCTGATTGTCTTTAACAGTCATTGTGTTAGAGGTTGGATATTTCACCTTGGGCCTACAGGCAGAAGGACAAGAGAGCTGGCTGCATTGAGAAATAACTGAAAACAACATTGGCTGGGTCACATTGTGTTTAGAAAGCCAAAATACCTGCCGAGCTTGCATTTCTCAACCGAAAAAGCGTTTCTGCCACTGAGGACCAAAGCTGAGGGAAGGAGGACGGCTGGATTTGTGTTCAATTTATAGCTTTCAGGGTACCTGGAAGACGTAAGTAAAAACATTAAGGAGTTTATGAAACGCAGAGCTGACATTTTACCAAGTTTCAGTGCATTAAACTTCACTTTTTCCATAAACAGAAGATTGAGAAGAATTTGTTATTGAAATAATATTTTTGTGCAGCATAATGATTTTCAGTTCGAGCTATAATCACTCTTGAACTGCCAGAAAATTAAACATTAAAAGCAATCTGCTCAAGCTTTTTTTTTTTCTTTTTCTGACAGATAACGATAAACAATACTTTTATCTGGCTGCTGTTTCTCTTTGTTCACATTCTTGTTATCTGTCATACCCTGCATGAGACTGTGACTCAGTATAATAACTGAAATCTGTGCAGTTGTCTCATGAAATATGCTTTGAATTAAAAAAAAGTTGAGCTACACAAAGCCGCCGAACGATGTTAATTCACATGTTACCCCAGGGTGAAGGGTCGCCCTGTGTGGCCTTGAGAAAGCTCCTTGGAGAGGCTGAAGGATGGGCGTTTATCAGGTGTGTGCACATGGTAGTCTCTTGGCAGTGGAGGAATCACAGTTTTGGTCCGCTTGAATATCACACCTAAAAAAAGGGAATAGGAAAATTGCTCTGCGTTAATTCCACTTTGGAGTCGATGAAAAAGGACCTATAGAAAGTATGTAAGACGACAGCTCCCCCTGCTGGTAGTCAGTTGGTAGTCAGTTTCACAGTTCTTACATTTTCTGTCTACCAGATAGCGCCTCTCGCTGAGATCCCTCTCTGGCTCGGTGCTTTGCAATTCCAGCTTGTCATCTTTGGTTAAAGTAGGGGTCCTACAAAAATTGGAGAAAACCAGATCAGCACATATGGATCCAATGTGTTGAATGGTTGAATACCACCTAGAAAAAAAAAACATTTTAAAACATGTCACACAAGAAACACCCTTTTATTTTATTTTATACATTAAACCAAATAAAAACAGTTTCAGTAACAATCTTTATGATTAATCAGATCATCATGAATCACTTATGATTCACTAATAATTTTCCATTACTGATTTGTAATGGAAAATCTGCATATGCATAGTGTAGGCCCACTTTCAGCAATCATTACTTCCACTGTCGAGTGGCATGTTGCCTAATGGACTTTTATCGTGTTAAGATGCTGCATGGTGATTAGAAAACCAGTTTTTCAATAATTATGTTAGCACTGTGCTAAAGCTCAGCGTCTGCTTTGCGGATTTAACTGTAATCCAAACATGAACTTAAAAACATGTCACAGTATTTTTGTGATTTCCTGTATGGAAAATTGTGAAACAAAAAAATATTTCGCACAATATAAAATATGTGAGAGACCCCGTCAAATGACTAAGAAAGAGGGCCAGTGTATGAGTCTCCAGTGTGAGAAGCAGGGATGCCTCATGGGTCCTTAACTGGATAATGGTCGAGAGGTGACTCCGTGAATCTGGTCTTCTGGGCAGAAGTGCAAAGAAAAAGATAAATCTGAGACTAGCCAAATGGAAAATGTGCTGTTGGCAGATCAAGGTATTTTGATTTGAAAGTAAAAACATTTGTAAATGTAGAGGAGGTTAAAATATGTGGAAAAAGGACAAAAAGGGTGTGCAAAATGCTAATACCACATTTTGCATATGTGTAATGCCATATGCTTTGGACACAACTTAATCAGAGCGAATGTCATTTTCTAGCAGTACAATGAACCAAAGCAGAGATTCACTGCAGGGAGCCATCTAGAGAAGAAGCAGCCAGCTGGTATTCTGTGTTTAATAGAGTAGCCGGCACAGTCACTGCATCTTAGTCCTGGTGAGATGATGTAGGAACACTCTGGCCATATGCTACCTATGAAATACAGATCAAACCAGTCCAGCTTACAGTAAGCAATTCAGGAAGCATGGGGTGAAGTTTCCACAGTAAAAAATAACAGCTAAAATTTGCAGCTCTGTGATTTCTGCACATGGGTGATTCTTTTACAATAAAGTTTCATTAGCAAATCATTGTTTTGCAATGTATTGAGAGGGTTTCTTTCTGTTCAGTATGTAAAAGGGTATGGATTTTCATTTAAAAATGTGAAATTTTCTTGGTGTTATTGAGCATTATATTACGGGCGACTTTGTCTCAGCTAGTAGAGTGGGTCATCTACCAATCAGAAGGTCAGTTGTTCATTTGTCAGTTATTCGTCTGCAAGTAACCTTATCCTTAGGCAAAATACTGAACCCCAAGTTACCCCCAATGCATCCATCAGTGTGACTGTGTGTGAATGGTAGACAAGTCCTTATGTGTATATAAAAAAGGGCTTGTATGAATGTACTCACCCTAAAACAGGGCTCTATAAAGGGAAATAGCAATATGTGGCTCGTGTTGTGGGCTGGATACTAAACACTAGAAGGCATTATTTATGATTATCTAGAGCAAAAAATGTCATAATCAAGTATTAAATAAATGACTGAATAAATAAATTCATATGTAATTAATTGGAAAAATACTTAAAGGTATTTTATTCTTACAGTATGAGATAAACTTTAATGCCCTGGTGTAATCGTTTACCTTTGTGTTTATTTTAGGGTGACCAACCGTCCTCTTTTCCCCAGAGATGTACACTTTTCACGTTCGGTACGGGGCATCCGGGGGGATTTTTGAGATTGATAAAAATGTCCGGGTTTTACCATATAAGTTATCTCAAACCTTAACTGCTGCCTGCTTTGCGAGTGGTTATTTTGCGCTCACAGGCGGTACGCAGCTGCGCACCTAGTAATGTTTAAATGTTGTTGCATACCGTCGGTCGGCATAAATGGGAGGCGAAGTGCACCGTGTGCAGATGGGACATACGTTTGTGTGTCTAACAAAGGTGCGGGTCATCTTGTTGCTCACATGGACACAGAAAAACATAAAAAGGCTGTGCGAGGCGAAAATTCATCTACTAAGTTAACTGAGTTAACTAAGTTAGTTCTAGTAAGTTAGGCTTTTAAAAGTCAAGTGCAAAAAAAAAACTAACTGAAATTTTTTATTTCAAGAGTCACTAACCACGCAGAGAAGGCATCATTTAAATTGTGGAAAAACGTTAATTTTTTCTTTATGCAAACAGTTTTATTAAAGTTCTTCATGACGAGTCAAGTGTCCTCTGTTTTGGAAATCAAAATATGGTCACCCTAGTTTATTTGCATCCCCAAGCATTTTTTTTTTTACAGTTGTTTTTACGGAACTTCCGTATTGTCTTATTTTATGTTTGCAACTGTATCTTTATATATTTTTGAGCAAGCCAGACGATACGGAGTTACCAATAAGTAGGTTTCAGTCTCCCTTTTTCGGGTAATTAAGAAATGCGTAAAAAGAAACAGGAGCGGAACAGTATGTGGAAATATGAACAGGCAGACGTTACTCTAGCGTGTTAATTACGTTTACAGTTCGGGTCTTCCATATAATCCTGGTACAGAAACAGTAATGCTACCTATTTTCCCTTTTGCCTGCACTAGCACAGCGGTTAAAACCACCGAGTGTGAAACACTGTGAGAACATCGCTTATGTGTGTGGCGTAGCATTGTTATCCAAATATTTTGCGTCCAAAATATTCACATAGCTTACCTTCTGATTTTGAAGCCGCTCAGCTGAGGTTTGCCGTCCGTGGACTCTACAATACAAACAGCGCTCAGCATTTTACGGACCGTTAAGCTAGCGGTGTTTGAATGACTGGCACATTTATAAAGCACGCTTACTCACTGCTCAATGGTTGTATAACAGGAAATTTCCTTGGTTGACTTTGCCTTAAAAACGCTTGACCTCCACTTGCTCTCATCCTGAAGTTCCTGTATGTCGGATATCCAACCACATCAGGGCCGCGCTTCCCGCAGCTCGAGCTTTCCCGGGATACTAACCCCTTTACGGTGATTATCGACGGGTCTAACTGGCAGGTTATCATGATGGAGCAGCCGCAAGAACATCTACTTCAGACATTACCTTAGCGCTATAAACAGCTACGACACAGCTAACGGTACATGGGTTCAAACCGGTTATCCCTGAGCAGCAGTGCTAGGCTGCAGCTCACTCTGGTACAACGCTAGCGAGTCATCACGTCACCATGGAAACAGGCGTCAAAATTCACCTGCATCTGTTTTTTATATTTAGCTTTCTGTGTTCCCTAACCAGGTTAGGTAATAAAAATGTATCCAAATACTATGTCCTATAATACCAAAATAAATATATATAAAAATGCCTTTTATTAAGCCATTATCCATACAGGCTACACCATACAGGCTGACTCTCAATTATTTGAAACATGCAGTAAATTACCTTCAAATATAGTTTAACATTTTTAACTTGTAAAACATTGTGCCCTTGACAACTACTGGATTTGTATAGTTAAATTTTATAACCCCAAGTGTCAAAAAGTAGACTTTACCACTACATTAAGTAGCAATGTACACAACCACACCCACATGTAAATACCAAACAACCCGCTTGATTCATGACACATTTACACATTAATGACAGGACCAGGAAGGTTTTTTCCTCCAAATTTTTATTGTACATTTTGAGTCCTTTCGAAAACCTGGCAGAAGAAAAGAAAACAATGAGGTAAGTATACTGATGTTATATCAAGTCTCAGCAACACGTGTGTAATAAAAATGGATTTTCAAGAGAAAGATCTCCCAGTAGGTAATTTAAAGCTCAATGACTAAAGATGTGGTTTCAGACAATGTTGGCTTATTAACAAGTGGTTTTCACCATAGTCGATAAGATGGGGAAAAAAGAATATGCATCATTAACCACATCGAATCAGTCTACTTTCAATACCTGCGAAATATCACTGCAACTCACCACGACTTTAGTTCATCCTCCTGATCAGTCTGTTGATCTGATCCTCCCTGTTGCCAGCGTCTCCTCCCTCCACGAAGTGTGTGGTCTTCTTGTTCATGCCGCCACGTGGGGACGACAGCTTGAAGGGCCACAGGAAGTTGTTGGCGGGCTTGAAGTTCTTTCCAACTGTGTAAATCTCATGGATGAGGTCCTCAACAGAGATGATGCCATATTTGCCTACAGATGAAAAGCATTTATTAAATTCAACTGCGTGCCAGCTTTAACATTTAAGCATTTCATTTCAAAATTTTAAAAGCGAAGCGCTGATTAAACCAATAGAGATACTCCAAGAATCAAACTGCTTGGAGCAACTCTGGCTTTTCTTCTTTTAATTTAGACACCGAGACTGATTTCCAGATGTGCTTGTTGCCATCTGAAGCGCTGATGTTTTCAATCTTTTCAGGCACAAAGTAAAACTCTGAGCCTTGATAAGCAACGCCTCATCTTTCCACTTCATGTTCCAAAACACCTGACCAACAAATACAATACAAGCCAAAACTTAGCAACTAAAAATCTCTTTAGTAAAGTCATGTTAGGTTAGCATGTGGCTTCAGATTTAACTGGCAAAGTTTTTAACTTTTTATCACCAAAGTCGATAAGACGGGGAAAAAAGTGTACATCATTAACCACATCAATTGCCAACCATTTCCCTAAAAAGTATACTACAAACTTGTGCTTTTTCTTTAACCCCCCCCCCTTTAATTTTCAACAGCACTGTAACGTTTCCATACCGAGGGACTTCTCCACCAAAGCGTTGTCTGTGAGGGCAATGCGCTGTTTCCTGATCTTGCCGTAGCCACGTTTGTAGACGAGCTCACGCACAGACTTCAGGTTGGGGTATCTAGGGGGGAAAAAAAGCAAAGGTCACAACTTATGAAAGGAGCACAAATCAATGATGTTTATGACGTGTGTTAATTTATAAATATTCATTTTGGTTTTATTCATTTCAAAAGATGCTTTAAATTTCGAGAATATCTCAAAAACACTCGTTTGGTAAATCTGAGTAATCCGACTTCTTCCAATTACTTTAAGAGGCATTTACAAAATATTAAAATATGAACCCCTAGATTTCATCTTTCCAAAGCTGGCACTTTCATCCCAAAGCAGTGGTGCGCAATTTGGCAAAAGGATCATATATGTCATTGTTTTGGGGAAGAATCATGATCTACGATCTGACTGGCAATTCTCCCCACAGATTTAGTAAAACTCATTGGATTAACGTTACAGATTGCCTGGATACAAAGCCAGACAGTTCAAATTTAGGCTGAAAACAACTACCCCATCTGAGGATCCTTTTTTAATCAGATTAGTATGATTGGATTATAGCAATTCAAATTTCTGAAGCTTTGATGCTTCTTTCAGGATGTTGTGCCACTGTGTAATGCATCTATAGGGTTGTTCTGTGTTATAACCAATCCTGCTTTGCTAAGATCTTATGAAGCAGAAAGTTTAGTTTTAAATATAAAATCTGCACCGTTCCTCCCAAATGCAGATGTACCAAATTAATACACTCAACAGCGTGCAACAATTTTCAGTCTGCAGTTAAATACAAAGCATACGTACACAGTGGCAGACGGTGTTTCTTGAACTGCGTCATAGTATAAAGAAATTTCAGTAACCTAGTACAACATTGTACTAAAACAATATTGCAGCTACCAATACAGATCAAGTTATCTGCACCAAAAGTGTCACTTAGACACATCCAAAAAAGACTGACACAAATGACCGGATAGGAAGTAACCAACTATATAAATATCAAGAAATTGAAGTCTTAAGGTGACCAAAAAGCAATCACTACAAGTCTAACCTACAGTGTACTCCTGAGCCAAGTAACACACTCTTCCAAAGCGCTGTTGTAGTGAAGATCAGGTAAATTCTTCCATTACAGCACTACACAGCAATGTCAAACACAAAGAGCACACACATTTCCACTGGGTCTTTAACATCAAGACATTAAAGCTTTGTGAAATATAGCCAAGCTTTTACCGTGTTTAGTTTGACACTGGCTTATTTTTATATAAATTGTTTAAAAGTACTTTAATGTGTTGATTTCAAGTGTGTGTGTGAATGACCACTGTAGTAAATGCCAGGTTACAAAAGTTTCTGGCTGCATCATTATAGTATGAAGCAAACACACTCACACACATTTATCAACACACTGGCACGTACAACTATGAAATGTGGTTTCAGACAAAACTGGCTTAGTTTCAGTCAGTAATCACCATGGTCGATATGATGGGGAAAAAAGTTCAGCATCATTAACCACATTCCAGGTGTAACACCTATTTAAAGACATGCCAATACCCTCTGACCATCGCTTCTTATTTCTGAACAGCAGGTATCACAGTGACACAGTCCTTACCCCCAAGCAATGTAAGGCTCTGCAATTCTGAGCATGTTGATTGAAGCCTTGTTCAGCTTGACAAAGACACCGTTGAAGATCTGGCGCAGACGGAGCAGTTGCAGAACTTTGCGGACCTTGGGGCTCACGCCGTTGATGCTGGAAAAATAAAAATACAACCGTTTTGATTAGTGTTTGGATTTACCATCAAGGTACAACTTCCTAATAAAAGTGCTTAGAGTGGTTTCAGAATATTATTGGCTTTTTATTACAAATGTGTATCGGCAGAGTCGATAAGTCGGGGAAAGAGCATACATCATTAACCACTCAACTCTCTTAATCCACAAGGACTGGCTTAATCATTCAATTAAAATTACTTCTCAATAGCAACTGAGTTATGTAGCAACTGAGCAGCAAAACACAAAGTAGTAATGTATGAGGCTCAGCTGTTGGACATCCATGTGGCACTGCCCACACAACACCTTGCAACTGATTGTGCAGTTCTTATATTCCACATACAGAGGAATCCCGAGCAGTGCACATAACTTACCCTCTGATCCTGATGACAAAGGCCAATTTGGGCTCAGCTGGCACATAGAAGTTTCCCACTTTGCGAGCCATACGGCCCATTCGTATCTCACGCCTGTACATCTGCCGGTACTCCTTGTGGTACTTCTCAGCCCTCTTGTAGATCAGTCTCCTGGTCACCTTGCGGGCCTGAATGCAAAAGGAAAAACAGCACAAGCAGTTCAAAACTCTATCCGATATCTTCATCCATACGGGGATACTTCTTTCTGCACAAAGCTTGACTTTACCTTTTTCTCAGCCAGTAGCTTCTTGACACGCATGGCCTTCATGGCCGCGTAGGCCTTTCGCCTTTTCAAAAGGCTCTCAGGGACCGCCGGAACCTTTTTTCTGTTTAAACATCAACCACAAAAAAAGATGCTGTAAGGAAAAAATACGAAGCGAGACGGCGGACAATATACCTGAACACACGTACATCGCTCAACTGAAACGAGGTATGACTGAATCATCGGGGATGCTAGCTTGCCAGCCTGTCAACTTGCCGGCTTCCACACAAGTAAGTACTACTTAATACAATTGCTTTCAAGAGCAGACAGGTTTTACAACAGCATAAACTCAAAGGCATGTTGAAATAGTTGAATATTATTCTAGTTCTATTGTTTTAAGCTCAAGAACTGGACACCTGTAAAATTCAGATGCTAAATAGACAGCCATGTTGAACTCGGCTATTTGGACTGTTATAATAAAGTAACCCTAACAACCGTAATAATCACCATCTGTGACAATACTGCTATTATTCTATCGTAAATTAACTAAATAGCTTATTCGCGTTGTAAAATTAACAGCAGAGGCTAGTTTAAAGCTGGATGTGATTAGATTTTAACACAGAGGGAAACACTCACTCTGCGTCCGCCATTGCGATCACCGAGAAAGAGGCTTTTTCATTTGCGCATGTGCGGGATAAAAGTGTTAGGACCTCTACAGAACGTTCTTCCAACTGCCTGATGGATAAATTCCCGCGATGTATTCAAAAATAAGTTAAGCAAAACCCGCTGGAATAATGCTCTTGGATAAATGCTCTCTTAAATTTATAGGTTAATATTTCAGCGATTATTTTCTATGGCAAATGCAAGGAATATTATTGTAAAACAAACGGTTTAAAGGTAAGACGACGCTATAATACGAATTTTGGCGTAGACCTACCTGGCCTTTATTAATGCATTTATTATATATTGTTTCTTTTTTTTTTCTTTTAGTTCTTTTTAATTAATCAAACGCTACTTTTCCCGACTTCCGTGCTACAGGTGGCGTTATGCAGCCATCTGACCGGCAGAGGGTGCAAACGCTTCATTTTGCGAAGCATGATCAGAGAGCGCCTTTAGTGTTGAACCTCCCGCCCAACATTTTGCTTCAGGCTGTATAACGGACACGGTTCTGTCCCAGGAGGTTATTAAAAAAAATTATAAAATGATATAGACTCGATTGAAGGCCAATCGTTTATTTATTTTTATTTTACAGGCCAAATGCAAGGCAAATGTTTTAATTTTATTGTGAAGCGTTGCCCAAATAGAGCTTTGCCATTGGTCAACTTCTCAGTTTGATTGTTCCAGTGCAGTTTTTTTTTTTTTATTAAAAATGTTGCATTGCATTAAACAAGCCACCATTAATACCCATCACTCATTTACATTTACTCTTTTGAAAAAGAAGAGTGCCTTTTTTGTATCTTTCATTTTCTTGACTTTCGGGTACATTGTTACTCTCGAGATTTGGAGAGGATAGGGGTTTTTTTCACGTATTTGTTTTGTCTTTAGAATCTACAAAGGAATCTTCCATCAGCTGTTTGTTCCTCAGACACGCCCACAAAACAAGCACAGCACAAGTGAGAGGCTGCTGGCAAAGGTTGCACAACCTGGAAGAGGTGTAAACAATAGGCCGAGGTGTGGGGTGAGCTGCAAAGCGGCAATGAAACTGTTCAAAGTGGAGTCGCCTCGTGTGCGCCTGTTGTTTTGTTTATTATTAATAATATAATTAAAGTGTAATTAGGCTATATTAATTTGGAGAAACGTGATCGCTTAACGATTTGCACGTGGAAGTATCGCTTTTCTGGCCGGGTGCGTGGCTTACCTAACCGACCGACTTCAGTTTCCTTCGTGGATATCTAAGGAAATCATTGCAGGCAAAGTTGGGATATGTCTTGAGATGGCTTATAATTGATTTAATTGCAGTTTCCGTTTAACTGAAAAAAATAACGTGTAATATATAATAATAACATATAGTTTAAATACTGTAAACATGATGGTTTAGTTTGTTCCACGTATGGCTGGACATTGACCTGGACTTGCAGGTCCAGTGGCCTGATCGGTGGCTCTTGGGTTTCTGGCTTTAAGCTGTTAGGATTAATTATATCTTTAAATAACTTGCTATCAAACTTTACATTGTTAGGATTTTCCACAAACGCGCGCACACAGAGACGCACAAAAATGCAATCTCTTCTAACAGGAGGGAAGCTTAATGCCTAATCTTCATACATTAAAAAAAAAAAAAAAAAAAAAAAAAAAAAAAACTGTCCTCT
>VUQR01022734.1:24696-40652 GCA_015108515.1 Hemichromis elongatus | reverse complement strand
TAACTCTGTGAGCATCTGACAGCCAGCAAAGTTTTAGAGGTAGAATATACTTAAAGAGATTTAAGGCGAAAACAGCCCAGAACATGACAGATGATGGGATTTTTTCACAATTACACAGTTAATAACAACAGATGATACCAGGGGATCGCTGCTGTAACGCTTCTCATGATTTGTTTTATAAATATACAGTTACAAGACATTTCACAATGGTCAAGGTTGTCCACATACTAAAGTGGAAAGTCATCAAGATAAGAAGGTAACCTAAAGCGGTCAGATTAATCTAACAGATATGATCAGTATCGTACCTGATCACAAAAACTGGGTACTTTCTCACATGACAAATAAATTGAAATCAGCCATCCCATAAACTTCTTTATTTGTTATATTTAAGCAACCAGATTGGGACCATTTACTCAGGGAGAAAATAGCTAGAGACCATCTGTTGGAGTGGGAGGGGTGCTGGTGGTAGGGTAGGGGCTGGAGATAAACAGCCATAAATCAGGGGGCTTGACAGTGGCAGCGTTGCTGATATACGACAGGCAGGCATAAGGGCACAGCAGCACAGTGAAGGACACGGAGCCTAAGACAAACACTGGGCCTATCTGTGGGAATGGCAGCCAGTAAAATCATTATTTTTCTAATGTGATAAGTTGACCATCGTTAGAGTCAGTCGCTACACTGATGCATCAACACGAGGAGAGTCTGTTTAGTCTGAGGCCGGGAAATGCAAGGTGGAGGTGTTCCATCTCTGTCATGAAACAAAGAGGCAGTGAGAGGCGGGTGAGGAGACAACAAGGAGGATGCTGTGCCCCAAGCCGTTGACAGATGGAAGAGGAAAGCAATGATTTTTGAATTTGAAGCTTAAAACTAACTAACTAGAAAATATATTCTTAAGGGTGTGCCTGCTTTATTTATGACGTTGGCTAATGGGGCAAATTAAATAAAAGTTGAAATGGATGCATCCCAAGAGAACAGCATCATAGTGTTTTTTGCTCACAGTCATAGAGATGGAAAAACACTGGTGTCTCGTGTGTACTTTCTGCAAATACTAAACATCCTGTACATTGTGTGTGTATTTTCATTTGGACATTTGAAACACAGTTCGTCGAATCTACAGTGAAACCACTCCAGTTATTCCCTCTTCATCTTTCCTCTTTGTTTGCTCTAGCTTTAGATAACAACCCGGCACCCATCATTAATGCAAGCCTGGTAGCCAACCTGAAGAACCCCAAAAGCACTTCACACATGAGCTCATCCATCTATCTATCTAGCAGTCCTGAGTTCAAAGGCTTACACAAACACTGGTCGAATGTGACAGGTCTGAGGAGAATCCGTAACCGTGGCTGAGCTCCTGATGTGGAGTGACAAGGGTGGCTCATTTTTCTGGGCCTGCTGCGCTCTTAATAGCTTCACCGACAGAGGCTACGCTTCCATCAGCGGCTTAGCCAAACAAAGTTCAAGTCCCCGAGGAGTCTACCGCATCAGCATGTCAGATCTGATGGATCGTTGGATCACATTGACCCTGACAAATCAGACCCCTGTATCAGCTCTCACTACTAGACAACTGAGTTTCAGAGAAGCAATATAGACAATCCGGGGAACAAAGAGAAGACACAGCAGAATGCTAGCCTGGAAAGGAACCAGACAAACGAGGGGATAGGAGTTTTCAAACTTTGAATCTCCATCACTTCATTCTCTGACCTTTAGCAGCCATCAAAGACACCAAGGAGGCCCCAATTAGGTGAAGACAACCAGCATATCATTCAGGCTTGCATGTTTACTTTCTGCAAGTATTCTGAAAGAAAACATTTGCCTGTTTTTTTCATTCTGTTGGGTTATCAGATAAGATCCTGGTTATGCTCTACAGAATGCAAATGACAGTCCAGTCACCACTTCAGTACTCTCTGGCATAGATCTGGCAAAGATTACTGAAGCGTCTCCCTTTTAACCAAGCAAAGCCTTTGTTCTAGTTTTGTGCAGTCCAGCACAAATAATCAGACCCTTCTCTAATCTCAAGTCCATTCTATGAGCATCAGTGGCACCAACCCCTCCACTGCAGCTGAGCCACAAACCACACCCCACCACACTCCCATTCTCACTTTGATCCGGCTTCATTGTCTAAACTATGTGGCATTTAAAAGGAAAAACACAAATTCTTCTTGTTATCTTAAGACTAAATCCACCCCAAGCTGCTACGCCAACGTGCACACCAACCCCCACCCCTCCAAAAAAAAACCCATTAAGCCTGAAAGACTCTTGTGAAGAAAGCATAACCTGAAATGAATCCAAAACTGAAATCATTCACGAGGTGCTCGACAAATAATAATAATTATGGGCAGAAATTGGAGCACTGCATCGCTTACAGGAACAACATTAGCCAAGACACACTTCCTCACTTCTACCAAGTACCACTACACACACCCCTGTTATACACAAACCACAGCATTGTTACACAAGCACTTCCAGTTTCATTGAAGAACTTGAGACTGCGATGGTGTGAACAGACTGTAACTCAAACCGTTCGCTTTTGTTTGTTCAATAGTGCAATAACCCTTCATCCTATTATCCTGCAAAAAAAACATGCCCAATCTTAGTAATGGTTCAAAATATTTAATTGGCGACAGGTGTCTGTTCTGGGGCTGCTATGAGATGGGGACGCAAAGAACATGAAGGGGATGCAGGACAGCTGCTGATGAGGATGATCTAAGGGATATCCACTAGACTAAACAATGACCAGAGTGGATATCAAACAGGGTGTTTTACAGGGAGGACCTGGGAAGTTGGGAAAATGAGTGCGCTCATGTCGGAGATGTTCTGAGGCTGGATATATTGTTCTGAAGAGGGTTTGTTCTGTTTTCAAAAGGCCACATAAAACCTTGACAGTGCTCCCTTTTTTTGCGCTCATTCCTCAAAGCAGAAAGAAATATGAGATACCCGGGAAGCGAAAACCCCAGCCATCTTTTTTTGTCCTTTGTTAACCCTGTTGTTACCATCATGTCATCACGTCAAATCTTCCTCTGATCTCCAATAGATTCTTTCAGCGATACTTTGCAGACCCTCTCTTCTCTTTTCTTAAATATCTGCCATCTACTCCTCGGCTTCATCTCATCCCTTGGCTTTCGTTTTCCTTGAAATTCTTTCCTCTAAATTCTTTCCTTTTTCCTCTACCCACATCAAAACCCTGGACAGGGATCACTGGAACATTCCCGGACAGCTCGTGGAGAACACCTGTGTGTGCATGAGTGCTGGCAGTGTATGCTTCTATTTGTTAATGCCGTGTGATATGTACATGGATTCTTGAGTAACTACAGTGAAAATGTATTCAGATCCACACACCAAACCTCTTCCTCACTCTCTCTCCAGATTTCACATCCTTTCCCACATCAGAGGCATGAATAAAAGAGGCAGTGTGTGCCTGGCAGTGGCCTAGCTTCAGCCTGATATGACGTTAATTCCTCTGAAGTAGCACTTCATGTATGTGGGTTTGCTTCTTTCCAACAGTGTAGCAATTGTGATGTGACAGCTAAAAAAAACCCTTCTCTATGAGGAATTCAATTTGATTTCTCCGTACGACTCGGTCACATGTGTATGCTTCCACATTATGCTGATCTGAATTCCGGGAGTGGATAGTGTTTCCCTTTGTGCATCTTCCAGGCGTGATATTAGCCTTGAGGACTGGCTGAGCTAAGTTAGCGGATAACGGCTGTGGGGCTCCCCAGGGGAGCAAGCCTCCGCTGACATGGGAAGCCATAAATAAGGGCCCGGGGCGCAGCACCATGTCATGCGTCATTTGGGCCGGAGAGGCCTCCTCTATCCCCTCCCAACACCGAGCTGCTGAGCATGGCACCTCCTAGGGCGTAATACAAAACATATGGGCAAAGGGCGAGGGGCAGAATCACCTCAGCATACCATACTTCTGCCTTGTCAGCAAAGCATCTTAGAGGATAAGCAGATACAGACGGCCTCTGTGATACGACTGACTTAACTTTGCCATGATATAACTTTTCAAGGAATTTAATCACTGGCCTCAGGTTTTTTTGATACGATAACATTACATCAGCAATGGCAGCATGAAGCAGATAAAACTGCTAGCGCTATTTTTAAACTGTTAGCACTATCCAGCCTGTATGAACCGTGTACTTTAGTGAATATGTGGCTTCAATTAATTTTAAGTGTATTTTGCATATTTGTCAACATTTTTAACTTGTCCTATGATGTACTATGTATATAAAAAATAAAACACATATGTTATATATATATATAACATTGTGTATGCATATATACATATAAATAGATAGTAGATTGCAATTTTAACTAGAAATCGCAATTTTCCTTAAAAACATAAAAACACCAGTCAGTTGTATTTCTTTGCTGCTGTGTGTAGTAAACCAGTCTTTTACTTTCAAGATAAACAAATCTAGGTCAATTATGAATGACTGCTATCAAGATAGCACATAGCACATAGCTCCGACAAAAAAGAGAAAGTTACTTTTTCCAATAAAACGAAGATAGGGACACATTTTCAATGAGAACGGACTCGGAGTTACACTAGAGAATCCGTGTACGACTGCCAAATTACTCAATGATTGTTAATGAAACACTGACTGAATTCTCCTTTGGATGAGATACAGAGCGTGTGGAACACATTAGTGGCGGGACTACTGCCTGTGAAGATACTCAGTCTGTCAAAAAAAACAGCCTCGATGCTGGTGACTTACCAACCTGACCACTGACTAAGCTGTAAGTTCCCCAAAAACAGTAGGAGCCTTGAATTTTTATGGACAAATATCCACCATACAGACACAAGCATCTGGGTGGACCATGTTTTTATGATTCATTCAATGAACTGAGATTATTTGATTCACAATGTTACTGGAATGCCTGTGTGGATGACACAAATAAAAAACCTCTGCCTGTAAGTCTTTCAAAATACTGGGAAGTTGAGATTTTCATAAAATGTCTTTCTCAAGTTACCTCTCTGGGATTATAGTAAAGTCATGGTGGGAGGTTTGGAAAATAGCACCTAACCGTCCATCTATCAGGTTTCCCCACTGACTACAAAACAGAGTTACATCACCCCGTCTCCACCTGCAGGGATCCACCTTTCTATGCCAGAGGGAGAAGCTTCTATAATCCTGGACAATTGGACTCAAATTGCTCTGGGGAAGGCACAAAAAGCGGTGGGAAGGAAAGCCAGCCTTCAGGCACTCGCTCTCTTATCAACGCAGAGATAGTGATCGGCCCCAAGAGGCGTCCCATTTCTCTCTTTTCTGCGGGCTAATCCACCTTTCCTTTCGATCTGACTGTCAGAGATGGATCCTTTTAACCGCTGTCTCCCTACCAATTCTCAGTGTGTGGGTTTTAAAATGACAAACTCACACTGTTTGGTTGGTGATGAAGTGCACAGACAAATTAAAGTGGGCAGTGGTACGAGGGTGGAGATGCAAATGTAATAGTTGTGGTTGTTGCTACACAACCAAAGGAAAAAGACCTTTCCTATGTGCAGGGTGGAAGTTCGGCAAGAGGCAGGATCCAAGGTCTTAATCGCATCCACCATTTGCATAGATAATAACCTTAGCAGAGATAGCACGGGGAACAAATCAATCTCTAATGAGGATATATCAGGGTGGATGTCAAACAGCATTGCTGGCTGTTATCAGCCCTCCCAATTTAAATTGTAGTCCAATTACTTCTTCTTTGTGGGATAAGTGATAGAAGCTAATATCCTGTTTGTATAAAAAAATGGTTCAGACAAATGAGAAGGTGGGTAAGATGAGTCATCAGGACAGTAACTTCATGCAAGTTAAAAACTCCTATACCAACACGATTGTCTTGAGTTATGAACAGTTAACAGTTTAGGAACCAAAAGAGAGCTTGAGTTCAAGACTGACAGAGACTTAAAGTTATTAATCACACCAAAACCTAAATCTGGTTATACTGTAACTCATTCTAAAGCATTACTTTTTGATTTTACACCCAAAACATTAAAAAAAAAAGGTATATTCATTGTGTTTTGTTATCCTTTTTTTTTTTAAAATTTATTAGCTTTTACATTTTTATCTAACTGAATGCTTAGCACACATAAAGTGATTATAGTAGTTGACTAACAAGCATGCAGGCTTGAGAGATGCATTTAGTTCATTATTACACTCATTTGACTTGTAAATAAACCCAGTTCTGACACAGATCTGTAGGAACAGTTAATGTAGGAAAAAAACTTTAAGTTTTTTTTTGTTGTTGTTGTAGGCAGGCCAAAAAAGAGATATAGGTTTGTTGAGCCTTGCATCCATTTACCTGACTACATGAGCTCTTCAGAAATACAAAAACTATCAGAGAAAACAAGTTAATAAAAAACATTCCCAGAAATCTAACAGATGCATTGTCAATTATTTATACACCATACCAAGTACACTGGTCAAGGATGTTCCCGTCTCATTTACATGTAACCAATCTTTCTTTGTGAAAAGGTGCTGCAGGATTTGAAAATTTTTATAATTTAATCTTTACTTAAAAACCCTAAAATTATAGCGTTAAACAATGAATTATGTGAACAGTTACACAGAAACTATTTGAGTGTTTTCAGTCAGGATTTATAGCATGTTGTACTGTAGCACACAAACAGCAATGGTCAATAACCTATCAACATAAAACTGCTTCCTAGATTTCAAAGACCAGAACACATTACTGGCGATAAATAAAATGGTACTATGCTAATTTTAGTCAAATTTATGAAATTTGACTTATGAAGTTCATGTAAATGATCATTTGTCAAAACACATAAATTGAGTTTTACGGGTCTCTGCATTAGGGCCAAGAGTTTGCATGTTATACATACTTCATTTTGGTGAAATAATTAGCGAACAGCTTCCATTGCTATGCAGACACACCTGTATTTGTGAAACATTTGTGAAAGAACTGGTCTCTCTAAAAAGGTCACTGAATTCCAGTGAAGTATTGTAACAGGATGCTGTCACTGCAATAAGTCAGTTTGTAATATTTCTTCATTCCTAGAGCTTCCATGATTGACTGTATTATTGCAAAATGGAAGTGTTTAGGAGCCACCGCTATTCACCCACAAAGCGGCAAACATGTAAGTACAGGGTCTCCAAACACTGAGGCCCACAGCATGTAAAAGTTGCCATGCTGACTCAACAACTGCAGCGTTCCAAACCTTGTCTGGCATTAACATCAGCACAAAACCTGTCAGCTGGGAGCTTCATAGTAAGGTTTTCTATAAGGGCTATGTTATATTATATTGCCTGTGATAATACTGGTATAAATTTTTACACGTGTTTAACCAAGCGTCGTCAATAGCTTCACTTGCTAGGTGCACATCACCTAGGAAGAGTAAACAGTGCAGGGAAATTATCGATGCAGAAAAAGCACAGTTTTAAGCAGCTGGCTAAAACGTCTAAAAATAAAAATTATTTTTCATTGTTATAATTGAAAACATTGCGCGGGCTACTGACGAGTCACAAGGTTAAGTTATTTTAGTTACTTAACTAAAGCATTAAGCAGCTATCATATACTTACACTTAAAATTTCTGGGTAAAACACTAACTATGCTACTTTTGTGATAACATTTGACTTCTGCTGTCTCACTAGGTATATTGTTGTTCACTGCTTTATACTGCTTACAGCTACCGACACCATGTGGCAATAAATTCACAATTTGAAATAGGCAGTGAGTCACCAGTGACAGTAGCTCATTTACTCACACTTTTAATGATGGTGCCTGCACTCCCACCCATAGCGTAAGAAATACCATTATGTTCTTGAAATATTGTGATACCATTTTATGGCTCACCCCCAGTTTCCATGAATGGGCATCTCCTGTAGTTGTAGTTGTAGTTGTAACGACTAAGTGACCCAGTACTTTTGCCCATATAGTTTTTTTTTTATGTAAGAAACCAAAATAAAGCAAATCACTTACTAAAACTGAATCCAAGTGACATAAATTTTGTCATTAGATGGTGAACGTGAGGATCGGTGTTAGTGTCAGTGTGCCTGCCGTATTCGGGGGCTTTATGTGGACCCGATCGCAGAGACTTTACAACGCACCGACTGCGCGTGTGCCCCAAATACAGACTTTGGCTGTCATGTCTTAAGCTGTTGGTTGGTATGTCAGAGCATAACCAAAATTTAAAGTGATGCTGAAAACTGTCTGTTTATTTGTTACGTCTACACTGACAGACTGATATTTAATATTATCAGAAATTCCCAATAGTTCATGGAAAAGCCAGTTATTGATGAGGCTTTCTCAGTGGTTGAATAAAGAGGATTGTTCCTAAATGGTGCTACATACAGTAGAAAGATGATTTTTCTAAGTTTTGGTTAGTTTTAGAAAGTTACAGATTGTGTCAAGTGCCAAGGAAGTTTTGAGAAGAAGGCTTTATTGACAGTCTAGATCGCTTTATAACTTGCTGCCTTTTCAGGGGAAACTTGCAGGCATGAATATTAAAAAAAATGAGCCTCTGAAAGCAGTATATGAAAGGGTTAAGATACAGAGTGGGAAATGTGGTTAGGCTATATAGTGACAGAAACCAGCTGTATGTAATAATCCTCAACCCTCCATCATGAGCCTTTTTATATTTTTGTGTTAGAGACAGCAGTGTGTACGCGAATACATGTTTGCTGGACAAGGACATCCGGTAACAAGAGAGGACATGGAGTCAGACAGCGTTTTACACATTCTTCCTCTTGTCTCTTGTGCTTTGTAGCTCCCTCAGCTCCTCTTTGGATTTTAATCACTTACTACACACAAGGGACCCATCTTTAAAACCTGTTATGCTGTTTTATAATTTGCAATGGATCCCCACAAAGCTGGTGAGTGTTTTTCATTAAAATCATAAGAAACAGACAGACATTTTTATCTTATACTAAAATCCAAAGAAATACTGAGCTGGGCCTGAAACTTACTGTGTGACAGGAGCGACTGAGACCCATCATGCCTTAGCCCTTCATGTGTTATGAAAACCCTACTTTGTTCCTATGGCAACTGGCAGTGTGTACTGAGAAGACAGATTATGTATAAGGCATGTTTACAGAAAACAATAAATTCCAGCATGCTTATATCAAGAGCCAGGCTTCCCCTAAAAGGCTAGTTTTCTGATTAATCGGTTGAGGGGCCACATAAACTTGCCAAAGATGGAACTAGATGAAAATAAAAGACTTTTAATGTTAGTCTAATGCATCTGCCAAGTTAGCATATAGCTGGCAGGTCTGTCCCAAACAACATGAAACCGACCTCTACGAAAAAAAAAACAAAGTTATGGACTCCAGTTGCAAGCACATACATGAGCAAAGGCCAAACACAGAGTAGGTGACGTGATAAGCAAACATAGAATAGCATAGGAATGGTGGGCCTTACACGCAACATAAAAGCAGCATGACACAATGTTTTCCAAAGGAAAGGGATTTCTGTGTCTCTGTTTATCCCTATCTGTATATGTACAGTATACAGCCATGGTAAAAAGTAAGTACACCCTCTTTCATTTCTAAGGTTTTACATGTCTGGACGTAACAAAAATATTGTCTGCTCTTTCCAAGTTAAAGCTGGGTAAACACAATGTCAGATAAACAATGACATGCACTACACTGTGTCATTATTTGACAAAAACTAAGGCAAAATGCAGCTGTGTGTGAAAAACTAAGCACACCTTTACTGCTTCAATAGGAATTATGAGGGTAAGCAGCAGCAAGGTGCTGCTAGATCAGACCCAGGAACTACATCTTAGACTTTACAGACCTCATTTAGCATGTTAAATGTTAAAGTTTATATCAGTACCATTAGGAAAAGACTTAGAAGCAGCATGGCTTAGGTTGGTAAAGTTGCATGTCGTTTGAAAAGATGAGACTAAAGTAGAGATGTCTGGCCACTTTGGGCAAAAATCAAACAGCCACAGCAAATCCACATTAACACCTCACACCAAATAAATAACAATAAGTAAATGCTAAAGATCATTTTTATTAGTAAAAACTTTAGATCTGTGTGCTTCCTTTTTCCACATGTCTGTATATTGTATAGATACTTGATGGATAAGTACAATACTACAATGTCATTTGTTAAAATGTGAACACTGTAAAGTTTTTGCTTAGTCACAAACTTCCCTAAAATAAAGTTTTTAATAAATTAAAAGGAATGTCTGATATAGCCAAACTAAATAAGTCTATAAGTGTTAACTTTTATGCAGCTGCACAATAAAGAGGCTACAATCTCGTATTCGTCATCATTGCTTTCATCTTACCCATTAAATGAAAGTGAGAACTTATCTGTGGGTAAGATTTTATGAGCAAACTCACACATTTTTACAGCATGGCAAACAGACAGTAAACACCTAGACTGTGCTGTGTTTTTATGTGTATTAAGACACAGCTAATTAGATGGTGAACAGTAAAACAGTGAGTAGAATCGTAAAACAGGGAGCAGAGACAGGTCTGAGTGAGGGATCAGGTACAAGTAACAGACGTCCGAGTCAGGACACAGCAGGCCACTGACAAATGACCGAGGTGGGGTTTCTCATTTGTGCTGCCTTCTCTGTGGTGGAAATGTAAATAACAGACTTTCTTATGTAAAAAAGACCCCTCCACCCCATATCCCTATCCCTCTATTCTTCTACTCCTGTCTTCTCCTATGCAGTGGTTGGTTCCATGTAGCAGGGGTCAAGGTACTAATGGAGGACCTTGTGGCCTTGTGTGCCTCTGGAAACACCTCCCCCCTCCACCACCACCGGCAACACTCCCTGCTCACTTATAAATCAAGTAGGCTTCATTAAGAGTGTCAGAGTCCTCTGATGTCCTAGCCATGTCTCATTTCAAAGTCCTTCTGAAAGCTCACACGGTTCCACGTTTACTCACTGGACACAAGGGAGAAGTGTACGTGGGAGTCAGTGTGAGCCTCAAAGAGAGAAAGACAGACAGAGAAGCGGAGAGCAAAAAAAAAGGGAACAAATTTGGGTTTAGAGAGAAGGAGAGGGAAATCGGGAATAGAAGAACAGAAGAGGTCCCTATGGGAAAGTGGGAACCAAAAAACAAAGGTTTATGTACCAACTGTGCTGAATTAAAGCTCCTATTTGAAAGCATGTCCAATAAACCACACCAGTTTGGAGAAAACCATTAACTGCATCACTCAAACGAGATGCGTGCATATATGTGCATGTGGGCATTTGCAAATGAAATAGTTAAAAAGACTTCCTCTACTACACACGCACGGTTTACAATGCACTTATAGAACTGCGATCAAAACATAATTCCCTCCCTTGTGGTAAATCGAGGTGTGCTTTCTGCAGAAGTACATGCAATCGCTGAGATAATAACAAACCGTGGTTTCCTTTAGTGGAAGCAATCACAGCAAACACAGATGAGTAACATATGGATTTTAAATAATTTTTTTTCCAGAGTGCAGCCTATTGTTGTAGTCAGGATTCATATACAGCATCGGAACAATACTAAACATGTCTGACCAATACTAGTGACAGTAAACAGTTAAATAACACGTTTTCTAAAGAGTCACATGTTTGTAAAGCAAAATTTAAACTAATCATCAAAAAGATTACAATTAGTACTTTCTTTCATAATGGGCTAAACTGTTTGAGGTATGTAGTCTACTCTTAAAAACATAATTCTCCTGTCACACAGTCCTACAGACTAGTTGCAAACACCTGGCATCCACCAGTTACTACAGAAAAATTAGTATTCCCCAACTGGTTGCTAGTGGTTGCTAGTGGTCCCTTTGAAATCAGTTGCTGAAGCCTTATTCACACAAGCCTAGAGAGCTGTTACTAATCCGTTGGTAACCGCTAGCAGTTTGTATTGA
This sequence comes from Hemichromis elongatus, assembly GCA_015108515.1. Classification (NCBI taxonomy): domain Eukaryota; kingdom Metazoa; phylum Chordata; class Actinopteri; order Cichliformes; family Cichlidae; genus Hemichromis; species Hemichromis elongatus. The sequence continues at coordinate 28,837 of VUQR01022734.1, read as the reverse complement.
AGACACCAACTTGTCTGCAAACAACTACTCATTGAGCAACAGTAAAAAAAAAAAGAAAAAAGAAAAAAGAATAGAATAGCTCTTTAATGTTATTTTACTTGTACAACGAAACGGTGGGTGCTCCACACCAACTGTGCAGGTATAGAGTATAAGACAGCAGGAATGAGAAATATATACAAACATGAACATTAGTGTGACGCAAACCAGAAACACAGACCAGCTGCCTTCTAAATAAAAGTCTCACCCTTTTACACGTGTATGAGTTAGTAGTGAAAGCACAACTTTTACTTTTACTAAAGGTAAAGGCTTTCTGTTCCAGGGTGTTGCCAACTGGTCTCTGTGTAATGAGGTCTTCAGCTGGTTCCATTTTCTCAAATGGCAGACGATATACCAGCTTTGCAGGATGGAGCTTCGTCGCGGACTATTTTCACCAATTAAAAATGCAATTTTCAATCTGACCATTGTAAGGACATAATATGCCCTTCCTAAAAACCTCTTTACGCTCTTTGCTCAGAGACAAGATACATTACCATCGTGAACAATGACTTCATCACCAAACTAACGTTCTCTCAATGAAATGGGAAAAGTGTCTAAAATTTTAACCTACACCTGTGGATTTACTGCCTAGGTCACGATTGCCATCTCTCCCCTTATCTCACCAGCCATATAATTAACCCAATAATATAACTGAAAGGGGTGTTTCACTGGAACAGCACAAGTTAAAACTTCCAGCATCAACTTTCTGGATAACTCAGATCTGTAATTCATTACTGAATAGCGCTTTCATCCAATCACAGTCAATTACTTTTTCTCTTTAGCCCACTAAAACCTTTTTTTCTTCTGTTGTTAGCACTGTTTTTTTCACAAGCGCTGACTCCTGTTTCTGACCATTTGCTTTTCATTTCATTTATTGTGCAATTTTAAATTTTCAGGACATATTGCTTTGATTTTTCTGTCCAGATGCTCTGAGATCCTCCTTTTATAATCTTCCCGTTTTGCCTGGACCATGTTTTGGACACAGCTGATTAGGAACAACCAGCATCTCTTGCCACACTCTGTTGGGTTTTCATCTTAAAAGAGTTGTACAAACCTTTGAGTGTTTCAGCTGACAGCTCTCTTGTTGGGGCCATGCTTCTATTAAATCTGTCAGGTGCAACAGCTTCTTAAGATATGCAAACACACACTTTTAACATAGGACTACTTTGCATATTAAGCTTTGATTTATATGGTGACTATTTCCCCAATTTTTTCCTCTTACAAAATACCTTAAATTAAAATCATTTTAAAAAATCAAAAAGTTTGAGGTATGCTTCAATAAGCCAGACTGTTCAGCTATTAAATGACATTTCTATCATATCTGTGAACACTGTCTGAAATAGTCATTTCTTACATATAGCACACAACAGGATATAGTCCACTTCATGTAGGAACAGTTACATGTGTAATCTCTCAAGGGTTCTAATTACCATCACAAAAATGAGACATGAGAGTATCAAACTGAGGCTACGTCCACACTAATGCGTTTTCGTTTGAAAACGCATCTTTTTTTCTCCGTTTCGTCCTCCCGTCCACACTGAGACGGAGGGAAAACGGAGCATTTTTGGAAACGCTCTCCAAAACGCATCAACCTGTAAACAGTTTCAGTTTGGTTTCAGTCAATAAGTTTTTAGTGGCCGTGTTGAAGATTAATATGTACTCATTTGTGACTCGGAGCAACAGCTCCACCTCATCATCATTCCATTTGACACATTCGGTGCTTTGTCTCGCCATTTCACCTCTCGTTTTAAAGAGCCGGAAAGTAAATAAACAACACATGGAAATTACGCAGGTCGTCTCGTCTAACATTTCACGCATGCGCGTTACTGGACGCGCAAAGGTGTGAAAAACGACTCAAAACGATAGCGTGGCCGGGGATCGTTTTTCCACGAAAGCTCCATTTTCCAAAAGATCCGGACTAGTGTGGATGTAGCCTCAGTCAGACATTTTCCTTCTTGCATGCAGCTACATTGTGTGAACTCTAGTAAAGTTCAGAGCTGCATTGCATGTGTGAAAATGGCTTTATGTAACCAGAGTCAGTTATTAACCTAGCTTAGTAACAAACTAGAACATGGGGAATCAATGCTCTTCACACGTAATAAAAATTACCTTGTAGCATCTCTAGAGCAGAAAAGCAACTTCAAGGGGAGGTATGTGACAAGTCTGTGGGCAGTTTAAGGTCTCCTTTATGGTCCCTGCCATCAAACAGTCCAACACTGCTATCCATAAAAAGGATGCTTTAACAATTTCATTATGATATAAGTAGTTATTGAGTGAGGTCAAGAAGTGATGATGGATGTTTTTGGGGGTTTTTTTTTAACCTTTGGTCTAGGAGTATAAATATATGAAATACAAAATGTATACTGTATACCAAACATTGGCAAAATATGAAAAACTAAACAAATCCCCATAAAATCAATATAAATATTTGTTTATATGTGACTCATTGCCGAGCAATTATGTCCCCTACGTAAATGCGCATAGGCTTTTCCCCAGCAAAAACCTAAAGAAAGGGATTTTCACTTAATGCTAACATGTTCCCATGCAGTCTCCCAAAATCCCAAGTGCATGATGCTGGACATGTATGACACTGTGCTTGACTGGTTGACAACTAGACTGGAAAAGGAAAGAGAGCGACAGTGGACTTTACAAGAAAAAAAATTGTGTGAAAATAACAGCACAACAAAACATCCAAAAAAATAAAAATAAAAATACAGCATGAAAAGCACAGACAGTGGCTGCAGTGGACATTTTTCATTGCTTTTAACACCCAGCTTGAACTTCAGCTCTTTGAATGTTATAGCTCTGCTCTACTCAGCGACTGGCTGATGGATCGACAGAAGCACGAGCAAGACTAGCCCAAAGACCGGTACCACAGACTTTGTACACTGCCTCCATCGACTCTGAAAGTATATGGGACATTCACTGACTGCTAACCAGTACCACGGCTAATAGTAGTCCTTGTTTTGCTCTTGTTGTAGCAACACATGAACCAGGTCAACATGGAAGGTTCCTCTAACAAGAGCCTGCTTTAGGCAAGAAGCTTTCCAGCTCGCAGAGGCTCTTTAGAGCAGGCAGTGATAGGAAAAGACAGCAACTACATGTTCAAAACAAGACTATAGCAATTATCTACAAGCAAATTGTGTCATTATTGCCAACAGATGAAGGAATAACAAATAAAATCATAAAGAACAAGTACTAGCCTGTAGTGTGTATTCAGTAATGTCGGTAATGTTTATGGCTCTATAATTGCCTAAACTGATACAGTGACAAACATATTAACCAAAGACATCTTGTAGTCTCAGCCTTTCCAATACTGGATTAAATTTGTGCGCGTTACCTATTATTTGTGACTTTCAAACAGTTCAGTACAGAGTCATTTGATTTACCATTAGATAGGATTGGATACATTTTTGACCTATCAGATATTTAGCAGGATGCAGAGCATATGATAGAAGTCATACTGAAGAGAAAAGTGGAGGCACACTGGTTACTAAGATGTGCAAAATAGGGACTCATCAGCCTTAAAAAAAAAAATGAGCAAAAGCCCATGTTTCACTTGCCACTGTAGCCGCTTCCTCTCACATTTACATAGTGACAGTGTGGTTTGCTTAATCTTTCCTTATCTCCTTTAAATGCAAAGGGCTGGACTGAATTTGCATATAAAACAGAACACAAGTTGTCACTTGTGACTTTATTTACAGAGGAGATTTAGTAGATCATGAAGATACTGTTAGGAGGCAGGCAGGCAGGCACACACACACACACACACAGAAAGTGTTAAACCGCAGGGGTAAGTGACACCTTAATTGTAAGTGGTGTTAACCTCCTATGGGACTGTTGTTTTGAGTGTTTCAAAATGTCTGTTGCTAGAGGCCTGAGAATTCGTTCACATCCAGATGAGGGGGAGGTGGTTGTGGTGGTGGGAATCAGACAGACAGAATAACATTCCCCAATTGCTACGGTCATTTCCATAACTCAGTACACATCCAGACACACTGATCACCGCTAGAGGTTTAGTTATTTGCAGCTGAACACTTAAGTAGATTGGATAAAACAAAAACTAGTAATTCTGCATAAGGTGGGAGGAACCTCGACCCCCCCC